>JAJLUP010000070.1:0-10866 GCA_030564285.1 Blastobotrys parvus
TTTCTTGACACCAATGGTCTGTGACTTCTCATACTACTAGATTGATCCATGATGACGCGACGGATATCAAGTTTGTTGGTGTCTCTGTGCATCAGCATGATGGTGGTACTCACAATTGTATCTCTACGTGAATGGAATCAAGATTTCTCCACAGGACCGCTGAACTGGGGGCCAAGAAGGCATCGTGGTCGACCGCTGCCGCAAAACTGGCTGCATAGAGGCGATTTTGAAAAGCAGTCTCTGGATCAGAGCAGATCCCATTCTGAGTCGGTAGAATCATGGCGAGGCGATGATGCTTTGGACTTTGATAACGGCGATTTTAGACCAGAAATGCCTGGGTTTCGCGAGTTCAAGTCCAAAGGGGAATACTTGAAACAGCCAATTATCGCAGACTATGCCCCCGGAGCAGATAAATTGTTCCTCATGATCAAAGAAGGCGGAAGCGTGTTGTGGAAACGAATGCCGGTGCATTTGTTCACCACATTGACGCGAGTGCCAAATTTTGCATTATACAGCGACGCACCGGGCTCAATCGGTGGTCATCAAGTGATTGATGTGCTGGAAAACGTCACCGTGGATACATTGAATAGCGCACAATTCGACCAATACCGATTCCAAAAGTACGTCCACGACTCGCATGGCGTTTTCGATCACTCCGAAGTCGACATGAATCAAGGCTGGGAATTGGACAAGTTCAAAAACATTCCAATGCTGGCCCATGCATATTCGGTTTCGCCAGACTCAGATTGGTTTGCATTTATGGATGGTGATTCGTATATGTTTATCGACTCGCTGCTGGCGTATCTGAATACCCTGGACCCCAACGAATACTACTATCTAGGGTCTGAGGCTGGGCTGGGGGATATGACGTTCTGCCATGGTGGAAGTGGGGTTGTTATATCACGAAAGGCACTGCAGATGACTCTTGGGGAGCATCCTGAATACGTCGAAGAATACGAAAAGAAGACTTTCGACTACTGCTGCGGCGATGCATTAGTGGCGTTGATGCTGAAAGAGAAACTAGATCTGGAAGTCTCGTTTGGATATAAACAGGGCCCAGATATCAACCGACTGTTCCAAGGTAATTCGTTCTGGGATGTCGATATTGCTTTCAGAGGATGGTGTAGTCCGTTGGTGAGTTTCCACCACCTGACGCCGCACGACATTGAGACATTGTGGGAGTATGAACGAATGCTGGGCCCTAACCGGGGGAACATCACGTTTGCATCCTTCTATCGGGATTTTTATCTTCCGTATATTGATTCTGATGTCAAGGATTGGGACAACGGGGCGAAAAGTGCCAAGTTTTCGTATGCCAATGACACCGACTACGGCGTGGTACCAAAGGCGAAAGGCGGCTCAAAACAACGGCCGTATGAATCGTTTGAAGCATGCCGCAAAGCGTGCGAAGACACCGAGTGGTGTGTCGCATTCCGCCATTTGCCCAAGTCGGCTTATTGTGGCATGTCCCGGGATATCAAGCTTGGTCGGCCGACGCATGAGCTTTTCAAGCACAAATCATCAAGTGATGCCGGAAGCAACATTGGTGCGCGATCCGGGTGGATGATCGATCGCATTCGTCAAGCACGAATGAACTCGAAATGCGATCCGCTAGCGTCTAATCCGGGCAGCGAAGGCGAGCCTGATGGGTCGGAGTCAGACAGGCGCGAGGGCTGGTGGAGGCGGCGGAGCCGCATGATTCAGGATGCCACAAAGCTCCGGGAGTCGGTTAAAGACGTGGTGCCTGAGTCGGAAAAGAAGAAGGATCAGTAGTTTTTATTTTATTATTACCTAGTCATATCCATTTTGATGTTTACGATTTCAAAGCCATCCAGGTTCAACTCTGCTCTTGCAAACTCTGTAAAGCCTGATTTTTCGTATACTCGTTGGGCCACTTTGGAGGAGTTGAGCATTAGCTTTTGTGGCCCGAGCACCGTTCTGCCGCCGTAGTGCAGCGGCGTCTTCGCATGCGGGATCTGGTCGATCGTATACTGCAAGAACTTGGCGCCGATGCCTTTGCCCTGGTGTATTGGATCGACTGCAAAGATTGACAAATAGACAGTATCGTGGCGCTGATAGTGAGCTTTTTGTAGATCAGCAGTGTCGATATTGTTATCATCGACAAAGTCTATGTCAATTGCTTTCTTCACCATTGCTCGAGATAGGTTTCGTCGACCGTTCTCCATCGGATGTTCAGTACCCAAGAACTCCCACCATTCTCCTATTCTAGTCGTAGTATTGACAAACCAACGAACCAGTTTAATATACCATCCCAATCGCCCAGCATCTTTGTCACAGGCTGCTGCCAGGTGACGAGGATACTCCCACAATGCAACAGCAGCGAGTGAGCCGTCGTGGTCATCGTGGGCCAAGTACAAGACGGTGCCTGAATTCCACAGCCGCTTCCTGAGGCTCCGCACGATGGATCGCAGCCGTTTCTGCTGACAGCGGGCGTTGTCGACAAGCAATTCTAGCCGTTTTCGCGGGTCGGTGATGCATTTGCGTTGGGCACTCCACCATCCGTCGTCCAACCGGTACTTGGGACCCCCGCTCCAGTGATCCATCGGCTCGTCTCTGAACGCAGCGATGAGAAGTTCGGCCGCCTGCTCATACTCTAGTTGTGTGATTGTCCAAGGACTCACCTTTGTATACTGTATTTGTCCCATGGTGCTTTCAAGGTGGTTTTGAATTTTTTTTCAACGATCGCGCGGATGTTAGGTTAGTGGTCAGTGAGTCATCATCTGGGCTCCTCACACGCACACGGACCCCATTGACGCAGCAGCACCGGTGTAGAATTAGAATTAAGCTCGGATATCAAAACGCTAAATTGGCATCCAGTTTTATCGAGCTCTGGTAAAATACGAAACCGTGGGGCTCATCGAAGTGGGGTGGTATCTCCGCCACCAGCGTACTTGACAAAAAGGCTGAGCTGTTCCTGCGTTAACATGTACATAACTCAGCGAGAACTCAACCTAAGTACATTACTTGCAGGTTCTGTAGAGCAGTTTATCCGAAACCCCGCCTGGATCTGCTACTCAGCCTAGCTTGGCGTTTCAGATTTCAGGAGACGGAGATCTTCATATCCTTATGCCATCCACAGATCCATCTCATCAATCTTCTCGGTCAAGGGCCCGCTCTAGTGATACACAAGCTCTGCCACCCGACGCTAAGATCAATACCCATCCCAGAATCAAGACACGCACCCGAAATGGATCAAATGCATGTCTTGGATTTTGTCTCAGATCTTTCCCTTTCAGATGCAGGCCCAACCCCCTATTTTCCGCATCGGGTGCATCATGGGGAGAGAGCTGAAAATCGGCCAACTGTTAAGATCTTCGTTTAGCGCGAACCGCTCTGTGACGTAGCAACGCCAAACACTGCTTGAAAGAGGTCCGAGGTGAGCACACCAGGGGGCCAATATTCTGAGTCGCGATGTGGACTATGCTTAGTGCTGCCACCTGGTCCGTGTTGGACCAGGTCAACAGTGTGTACGCGGGACACGGGCACTTGAAGGGGGCCAGTAGTTGGATTCAATCTCATTCTAGTCGCAGATCGATAAATTGACAAAAATATCAGCATGCATGATAGACTTGTAGAGCTGTTGTCGCTCAGGGGTCCAGGCGGAGAGTCGGGCATGAGCATTTTAATTGATTTTGATCAGCAGCTGTCAATGGCTCAGGAGTCCTGCCAGAGCGAAGCTCTGGCGGGCGAGAATTCTATTGGCTGGGCGCTGCAGGCAACATTAATGTTCTTTTTCTGGTTGCATAAATCGATGCGACGTCTAGGCTCCGTCCGTGTTTTTCTGTCTCCAGCAGCTGTTGTTACCATTGAGCCCTGTCCAGGATCACGATGACAGATCAAAGAACGACAAGATGCTCTACCCAATCTGGGTCCTGTCAAGGATGCATCGGTTCCAGGATGGTGGATCATACCCGCCTAGGTAGTTTAACAGATCATGGTGGCCCCGCCCACTTTAAGCCTACATACATGAAGGTGTCACGCTCAATCCAATTGACCTACGCTGCAGATACAGACACAGTCTAACTAGATTTCAGATGCAAATTGGTGCAACCACTCCGGCGATCCTTTGGCCGACTCTTTGAACAACTAAACGGCAATAACCCGGTGCAATGGTATCAGATGGCATTGTGAGAACTATTGTGGGATCCAATCGTGCCATGGATCGCTAGGGTGATCCTCAGCTCCCTTTCATGGATGGATTACTCAGACAGATCAAAAGGCCGGGTCGAGTTGACATGTCGAAAAGCAAACAAGCTTATTGTCAATATTTACCATTTACGACTCCAGTATGCATAATTAAGCTTTTATTCGGTATAGGATAGTCCTAGTCGTGGGATTTCTTTTGCTAAGCACCCCCTTAAACCCAGAGTCTGCAACAGATTTTTTTTTCTGGCGCCTGCAACCAACGACAATCATCTCCCCGCCCCGTACCCGTAAGCTCCCTCCCTACCCTTAGCCCTTGACACCGGACAGATCCTTCGGCCGCGAATTAAATTCCTGCAGCTGCTGCTCTAGATCTTTTCACCTTCTTCACTTTTATTCTACTCCTCCATCTTCACCTTCTTCTTTCTCAATACTTTGGAGACCGGCGGTAGTATTTTGTCTCAGTGCTTTTCATCTTCGAGGTTCCAACCACTAGCGCTCGCTTCTGCAAAAGTTGTATTGTTCTTTTCCTTTCCTTTTCAACCGTTCAGCAAATCACAACATTGCCAAAGAGCGACGCCATTCAGATCAGCGGCAATACTCAGCGACACCGGTGCTTGTTCTTAACTGATACTTTTCACAAACTACCGACATAATATCATCCCTGTGCTGCTTTTTTTAGCCCATTGATCCAGCTCTCAAGAAACAGCACAGCCCCCCAACCACCACCACTACGCCATCGATATCCACAACTGCATTTTTAAATCACATCCATCAGCATCTTCATTTCACTACATCATGTCACTAGCACGACCAGCTCCTCCTCCACGAGTGGACCCAAACCGGGCGTTTTCATCGAATAACCCATTTCGGGTATCGTCAGTACCGACACCGGCATCTTCGCCTCTCGATGGGCAACAAAACCGAGGATTCATGCAACCAAGTCCACCACCAAGAGCAAACTCTGTGGGGTCGGAATCGTTGAATCGACCTTACTCATTCATGCCCCAGGACGATAGCATGATTCGACCTGGTAGCCACTACTCAACTACATCTTCCCGATATTCACGACTACGAAACACAGTACTATTAGACGACGATGAAGATGCCGAAGATGCATTTTCAAGGTAAGTTTATTCTAACCATACTGTTAAACAGTACCAGATATGGTCACAGAAAAGAAAAAAAAAGGAAGAGACGTCCAGGGGTTAGGTAGGGTAAACTCTTGTCGATCCTCCCCCGCCCCTTGATAGACTGTGGACGTGTTCGCGGTGGTGTTGGCTCATTCCGACCCAAGCCCGCCGCCGACCATGGTCCATGTTTATTGTTGGGTGATATCAACAGAACAAGGAAGAAAAAAAAAACAAAGATCAAAGACAGCATGGGGCTTGCTGAAGTCTAAAATATTATGAATTGTCTGGAAACAGGAATATTGAGCATTATTGATGGTACCGATTGGATGCATTGCGCGGATAACAAGCTCATACCACTCACCCAGAAAGGATAAGCAACTCGCTCTCCTCTCCCTGTTTGTGTTTCATAATATTTGGACCTTCTACCGGCTGATTGCAATTGAAGTTACACTCTTTTTTTCTTCCTTCCTTCTTCACTAACTCTTGGGCTCCTGCTTTTTTTTATATTTTTTTTTGGTCTTGTTTCATACTGACTAACTTCTATCAGACGACAATATTCAACCACCAACAATAGAAACACTGTTTATCGCAAGTCGACCAACCCGTTTCTAGAAGATATGAGTTCGAACTCTCAACAAGCTCCGCCCCCATACAAGGAACGACCAGGGGTGCCTCCACCACGGCCTCCAAAGGATTCAGCTAATCCTGCCCCTCCAAGACCTTCAGCATCGACCAAGCCACCTCGAAATAGTGCGTCTCCAACTAAGAATGCGTATGGACACGCTACTCGACACCGACGATCCAACAGTGATTCGTCGGTGATTGAGCCACGAGAACGAGACCGGCGAGAGCGACGGGAAAAGGAACGAGAGCACCATCGCCAGAAGAAAGATGGCACCACATCGTCTTCAAAGCGACGAACAAAGAAGAAGGTGCATACTGATACAATTGACAAGTTGGATGTGACTGGGTTTTTTGGACCAGGTTCATTCCATCATGATGGCCCATTTGATGCTTGTAACCCTCATCGAAACAAGAACACCAAGAAGGCTCCAGTCAAGGCATTCCCAGCTGATGGTGCCAACATGGCCATCAATGGTGCTGATATGAGAGGCAAATATCAAACTGAAGATCAAATCATGGGTCGAGGTGCAGATGAAGCATATTTGGATTACAATAACTTGGCTCTGGGTCGATCAAGAACTCCACGATCAGAATCGTCGACGTTCGATTCCACCCTCAAGGAAAAGCCAGTCCATGGTGATACCACTTGGGGACTGGGAAGCACCACCTTTTTGGACGGTGCTCCGGCTTCCAAAAAGGCCATTGACCAAAACGATCGAGACGTTGCACAAGCTTCTCTGGGGCGAAAAAAGTCATTGGTTCAGAAACTTCGAGGTGGTAACGGTGCAGGTCCACAAGTGCGACGTTTTAATACGGGCAATGCGGCTGGATCTGCAAATGCCACCACCGAGCCAATTTCACGAACCTCGTCCAATCCTGACACTTCCAACCGAATCAACTGGGATAAGGATCTTGCCAAACCAACAGTAGCGGTATCAGCAGCAGACGAAGATAAGGCTGCTGCTGGCGCACCAGCCCCTGGTGGGTTGTTGCGTCGAGTCAAAAGTTTGAAGGTTGGTGGTCGACGACGTGCTTCATAAATTTTAAGAAATAATAATCTTTTGGTCTTTGTATTCGTTAGTTATTTACTGTTTGCGTATATATGATTTTGGTGATTTTTTTTGGGTTTTAATGGAATCGTATGCGCTTTGTTATTGGTATTCTTGGACTGGGCTGGGACAAATTTTGGAGGTGGGTTTGAAATTTTCACATCGTTCAACACTAGACCCGACAGAAACAAAAGATCATGTTCAGAGCGCCAATACGCCGAATAGGCCAGATAACGGCCAGACGGACTCTATTTACTGTACCTGAAATGACCAATCTCGACTTGGCCAAAGGGATTCCCGGGTTGTACAGCTCACAAGGTCTAGATGTGGCTTGGACTCAATACCAGCAGTTTTTGGTCAACAAGCTCAATGCATTGACCAAGGAACATCCAGAAACTCAAGATCTTTCGACATTTGAGCTGATGCAGGCGACCGGTTCGGATGCGGAGTTGTTTGAAATCAACTTCTACGCCTCGCAGGCTTATAATAACGAATTTTTCTTCGCAGGGTTGACGGATCGATCTCTGAACCCTGATGCCACTGTGGGCGAACCAACTGAACAAGAGCAACGACAAGTGGATATCAGCAACAGCTTGAAAAATCCTATTCCGCAGGGTGATGAAAAGTCAAACTTGCGATGGCTGAGCGATGAAGTGAAGGACTCGTTTGACTCTCAATTGTCGTTCCGAGAGTTGCTGGTGAACCGGGCTTCTGGTGCATTTGGCAATGGTCATGCATGGCTCGTGGAGTCTAATCGAAACTTGTATGTTTTGAACACATATAACCACGGCACACCGTTTGATCCCGAGTCAAGTGCAGACAAAACGTCGCGACGGGCTCAGCAAATGCGGGTTGCTGGTGGGTTTAATTTGCAGGATTCGGTACCAAATCTCAACCCACTGCTCAATGTCAACATTTGGAAACATGCATATCTGACCGATTATGGCGTTGCTGGCAAGCGAAAGTTTGTGCAAAATGTGTTTGATTGTATCAACTGGTCGGTGGTTGCCAAGAGATTGGACCAATTGCACCTGCAGAAATAGATTTAATAACCATCTGTGCCATTTGTAAATAATTAATGAAAAACGGACCTGAAAGGTATGTTTCCCGGAGCACTTGGCTGGGCTCGTCGGCGAGTGCCTGGACATGGAATTGGAGCTCTCTGCAGAGGCGACAGCCGCACAGAATGTTTGAGCAGGGCGAGACGTTGGGGCCTCGGGTGATTCCGCAGCGGGGTGTATTTAACTGTATCTATACGATATTATTACAGTACCAAACGGGGACCGTGGTACTTGAATTCAGGAGTGGATTGGGCAGAGAATGGGGTTCGCTTGGGGAAGGATTCGAGCGAGTGTGCGTAGGTGGCCACGGAGTGTGCAATAAGCTTGGTATTAACCACCCACGCCTCATAGTCGACATTATCCAAGTTGTCGCAGAGCAAATGATAGCATGGATCATATTGCACATCGGCCTTGCCACCAAACAGTTCCACCTCTTCAGTAGTCTTGAGCCCCTCGGCGCCGGTAGCAACACCGCCTCCGGGAATGCCATGACGGATGAACCCGTCGTAGTCACTTCGGCCGTCAAATGGAACAAATGAGTAGTTGACGCCGGCCGCTTTGTAAAAGTCGACATATAGTTGTTTCAGCTCTTCAGAGCCTTGTGGGTTGTCATTGTTGTTGGCATCGTACACTTGGTAAGCATAATTTGGCGACGCCATCATGTCATAGTCCATAAACAGTCGGATCTTCTGGTTCTCGGCAGGGCTCAATTGTTCACAATAGTAGTCAGAACCAACTAGGCCTTCTTCCTCAGCAGCCCACCATGCGAATCTCACCGCATTGGTGACATTGAATTGGGCCAAAGAAGATGCGACTTGGAGCAAAGAGATGGTCCCTGACCCGTCGTCGTTGATACCTGGACCCTCGCCTACTGAGTCTGAATGAGCACCAAGCATTACTACGTTGTCGTGATCTCCTTGATACGTCTCTGCAATAACGTTCCAAGTCTCCACAATGTCGACCTCCGAGTCCATCAGCGCGGTGATCTTCTTGTGTTTGGAGGCCCTCTTCTTGAGATCTTTACCGACTTTCTTGGACACACCGAACGTAGCCACTTGGCCCTCCAATGGAGTGCCTAGAGTGCCACTGATGCTTTCATCTTTTCCTTCATTGTTGTACACAATACATGCCAGTGCTCCAGCTTGGCCGGCCAGTTGACTCTTCTGGCCAAACGGGCAGTTGCCTCGCTCCACTAGCACGACCCGGCCCTTAACTTTATCGCCGAAATCGTCAGCATTGCAACCTTGGTTCGCGGCGACAGCCAGCTTGGCATTCACAGGCTTGTGGTCTTTCGTTGGAGGAGTCAATGCAAACGCCACTGCTGATTTGATCTTGTGGTCGCCAATCTTGAGCCAGTACCGATTGACAGATCCAGACACGGCATCGAACTTTTGCGTCGAAACGTTGTAATATTCATGGTCCAACGAGTCCTGGATATATTTCAACGTCGCCTCGTGCCCTTTGGATCCGATCACTCGTGTAGGATTATTGGATTCACCCAGGCTCTTCTGAGCAATCTTGTACAAATCATTGGCTCGAGTCTCAAGAGCGTCGGCAGAGATAAGCTCTTGCATCTGAGCTGAAAAGGACTGTTCCGTTGGTTTGCTGAATCCGAGAACATGTTCCAAAGGGTATCCATGAAATAACGGCACAGCATTGACCCCAGTGGCCAAAGCTGCTGCGAGAGCTAATGATATCTTCATGGTGTGGTGGTGAGTAATTGGTGCGGCCGGGCCAAAACACAAAGGCTTAGGCTGCCTGGAGCTGCAACAACAAAACGCCGCAGCCTTGTTTCGTTCCTGGAACTAATTCCCTCATATATCTTCGTTACATAAATATCAATAACCAGAACTAGTACTATTTCCAGATATCAGAAAGCCTGTATGCGGTTTGCATTAGTTCGACACTCACAGGTCCTTTTCAATCTCCTCCATGTGGGCCACAATTTCCGGCTTGAGATTGTCTACATTCCCATTGACAAATTCTTTCACCATGCGATACACCTGAAGATCCTCATTGTCTGACCGTGATTTCTGGTCGATTATACTTTGCAACAGCGTAGCAGCGTTTGGCACACTACTGCGCAGAATGTCAGCCCTGGATCGAGTCTCTTCTTCGGATATCTGTCGTACTGCAACTCGGATTTTCTCTATTGTGTCCTGGCTCTAGTTAGCATAAGTCAATATCCAAGGATCGTACACTGTTTTGAAACTGCTCCATGATCTTGCCCAGATATCCATCAAATGTGCCGTTCTTCATAAATGCTGATATCATAAGGTCGACCGTCTCGTTGCCACGTATCGGCTCTTCTGTTTTAACAGGCGCTGCATCGGTCTTATCCTTGGAACCGTTCCGATGGCCATGCCCGTTGGCGCCGTGGTGGTCAATATGGCCATTCGTAAGGTCAGCATCTTCGACCCTGTCGCTACGCCGTTCTTCAATCCTGGTATTATTTCCGTCGTATCTCGGGTCTTCATTTCGTTCGTCGCGGCCTTCATTTCGTACGTCGCGGCGCTCGTCTCGAATGTCACCACGTCGGTCATATCTCGTATCGTCTCTTATTACACCATTATGTCTATCTTCATGCCGCCTGTCATGCCAGCTATCTCGTCGGTGATACGGATAACTGGACGCGGGATGACGGGTAGAGTCCCGCCGGTCGAATTTCGAGTTGTAAGGCCCACCGCCCCTGCTCCAACTTCTAGGGCTGTCTCGCTCTCTCTCGCGCCTCCATGGACTTTCTTTGTAGTCTCTGCTATCTCTTCGTCGGTCGCTGTGCCGATCGTAGAGCCTGTCTCTGTCTCGGTAACTGTCCATTGATATTTGTACAGGTCG
>JAJLUP010000070.1:10966-40859 GCA_030564285.1 Blastobotrys parvus
CCCGCACCCATATCGGCAGGGACATCTTTTGACAACACCAATTGCCGCAATACGTAGTCACTTGTTCATTACATATGGGCATAGGTTGAATGATCTAAGTCCCAGATTGACTGCTAGGTGTTGTGCTTGCCGAGGATTTTGTCCGGCTGATGTCGGTCAGACACACAATTCGCGCCGCGGACAATGGGGCAACGCCTCCTGAACTAGTGACTTTGGACTGCATTTCTACTTGAAACAACCGAAGCTAGTATTTAATATCACCCACATATGCCGTGATTGGTTGAAGACCCAATTTGGATTCCCATTCTCGATACAGCCCGGTCTTGAAGCACGACTTGTCCGCTTTGCTATACATGGTGGTCCCATTGTAGCTGAGCGTTGCGAGCTTGGTGTCTGGAGAGTCGTTGAATGCGATGCTCAAGCTAATATACCCACCACTATCCTTGGAGTACTTAATGTCGACAGTGCCGTACAAAGTTTTACCCTTGACGCTGTCAAACGAGACCTTTCTCGATTGCGCGCTGCCAATAGTTGAGATCAGCAGGCACGATCCACTGGTACAATCAAATACAGCAGTGGGTTGGGTCACGGTTGCGCCCCTGTTGTTTTCACCCTTGATCTGCATATTGTGCATCCATCCCGAGCTCGTTTCAGCTTCAGAATCGAACCGGAACTTCCAGCTGTAGTGCATAGTGGTGCCGGCATTGGAGTATGGGGTGTGCAACTCAATTCGCTGTCTACCAGATCGACCATTAGATGTAGTTGCTTGCTCGCCGTTGGCAGTCAGAGCCATGGTATAGCAGTCATTGATCCCGTATGCAGTCGGGCAGCCAGAGGATAGCTTGCCAGACGCCTCATATGTTAAGCCGTTGATGGTGCCATGTTTGTAAGACGATCCGTCGGCAATAACGGCTCCGTAAGCATAATACCCAATGGAGGCAATTTCAAGCAGAGTGCTGAACTTCATTTTTGATGGCTGTACTCGGCAGCACGATACGTATTTATATAGTCTATAGTCGTGAGATCCTGATTGCCAAGGTCAGCTATAATGGGCCAGCTGCAGGCACAACGTTTATGTCGATCGGCGTGTTTCATCAATGTACCATCAACTGCGATTCCTGTTTCTTGTCTGATCTATGTATATTTGCGTCCAGTATCCGTGCCGTGCATGCAGGTCCCTGACGGGGTGCTCAATCGGATGTGTCCCACCCCGCAAACACACGACAGCGAGGCTTGCTGGATAACGAGGAACTGACTCAGAAGCAACTTAATCCAGACGAGATCAAGTGGAGCAAATTCTCAAGCGGTTTGGACGCAGGATCAGCTTGAAACACAGGCACCTTGCATCATTCCCCCTGTTCTGACATGCTGCGGCGTGGGGGCTCAGTGCTAGTCCGCTCCGCAACTGCGATACAAAACCTCTCTCCCTTTACGAACATTCTTGATATTATATGCAGACCCGTATAGTCCATTGGCAACTCCGAACTTCATATTGAGCCGCACCGCATTCACCACAACCCCATCTGGTCGCTGCGCTCAGAATCATGAAGCTAGCTCGTGCGGCTCAACGGACGCAAGGTGATCCATTCAGCACACTGCCAGACCGTTACAGAGCAAACCGAGCGAAGCGAGCAAAACGAAAAGGCTGAGCGCAGTGGGATCCGGCTTCTTTTTTGGGCTCGCTTGGATCGATCGCTCGATATGCTCCATGCCATCAGGGTAGCTAAGGCGGCTGACCGAGAATATCGAGTGTAGCGAGCTAACAGCTACTGGTCAAATCTGACCAATGCTTTGGAAAGCGAAATACAATCAGATAATTCGAATAAGCCCCCAGTTTTACAGTGTTTGAAGCACTGGGGCTCAGATAGCGGTGCGCCATCGCAGCGGGCGGCCACACGGTTCGATCCCAATGCCAACAAATAAATATTTCCAAGGCGCACGGATTCAGCATCCCCTGAGCACACCAGCAACACGACATGAATCTGGATGGCATTTTGCAGTCGATTCATGATGTTGCAGATGAAAGCAAGTTCCAGGTCGACGATATACACCGGAGTTTGAACGAATTGGTCGGCGATGAAGAAGCGTATCATACCGACGTCGACGTGGATATGGAGGACGCACCGACTGACCACCCGATATACTCGTCCTTTGGATCAATGTCACTGAGGCATAGAATGGTAGAACCAAACGATGCAGAGATGCAGGATGCACCTGGTCTTTTAGAACATCATGATCACGATAGCAGACCACAACTACCAAAGCACGAGCACTCTCCAATAGAGACTCCACCAAAAGTCGAAGAACAACACCACGAACCAGAGACTGCGACCAACTATTTATTCAACCCCACAACTCTAGGAGCCAAGGTAGCTAGTGAGCATGCCCTGGTTACTTACAAATCCCCTCCTGAACCACCAGCAAATGACGAATCTGACGAGCAAACCAACGCACCAAAAGAACCGGTTGCGCCATACTACCTCATGCCCATGCCCACGCCCTCCTGGATCGCCACACACGACAACAGCGCATATATAGTTAGCACATACCTCCAGCTGCTGTTCAATTTCACCATTGGCAGTCTTGCGGTGTACCTGGTAAGCTCTGGGTTGCTGACATTTTGGCGAGACGTGGACCGGAAGCTTGAACACTACTCTAGCAGCATGCTCACCGGTATTCAGCGATGCACTCGGAAATACCTCGAGAATGACTGCCGAGTTGACATTCGCCCACCGGCACTGGATGAACAATGCGAAGCCTGGAGTCGATGCATGGACCAAGACCATTCTACGATTGGCCGCACGCAGGTCACTGCCGAGGTCATCGCAGAGATCCTCAATTCGTTTATCGAACCGTTTTCCTACAAAACCATCATGGTGTCGACAATTTCCATGATAGTGGCCCTGTTTGTGGCAAACTTTGCATTCGGCTTTTGGCGTGCCCGGGTTTATTACACCTCTCGCGGCGGCGCCGCCGCCGCGCCGCATCCAGATACTAACATCATGACATCGTTACAATAGAATACACAAATACACCAAAAAGCTAAATAATATTCGAAATTTGATACGCTCTGTATCGCAATTGGCCATATGCCGTATGCTTGGAAGCCAATAACTTGGCCCGTTTGGCTTCCTTCTCAAGCTGAATGATTTCCGGACCTGTACCAACCTCAGGCCACACCACCCCGGTATCAAGATCGGCATCTTCCGGCGAGATGATCTTGTCGGTTTTCCAATGAGTGACCTTCCACCCAATGTACGAAATAGCAAATACAGCCACCCCAAGATAGGTACCAAATGGGTCTCGCCAGTTGAAGGGCTCTTCCATTACTGACCCGTAACCCATGCCTGCAAACAGGAAAAAGCCAAGAACAAGCACAAGAGTTGGCAACATCGGATAATACCATTGCCGCAACGGCAAATCGGACAATGGCCGGTTCTGCTTCTTCATGGCCATACGGAATCGAATACTGATAAACCCGATCGACAACCAAGTCAACACGGCAGAGGCACCAGTAATGTTCAAAAACCATGTAAACACCACCCCTTCGCCCCAAATGGTGGTCAAGAACACTAGACACGCGATAGCAAATGTCAAGAGCAAAGAGGCCACTGGAACACCACGACTATTGGTCCATCCAAACACCTTCAACATCTTACCCTCATGGGCCATTGACATAAGCATTCGTGAAGAAGCATAGAAACAGGAATTGGTGGCAGTCAACACTGAAACAAGCAAGATAGCGTTGACAACATGCTTCGCCGCACCAAAACCGGCTTTGACGAAGATGGTAGTGACCGGCGATTGAGCCACATCCGAATCATTGGCGGCATTGAGAAGAGTTGGATCTTTGTAGTTGACACACAACCCCACCACAAGAACAGTCATGATCATGAATAGCAAGATTCGCACCACGGTCGTTTTAGCGGCTCGTGGGACAGCATCCCATGGTTTTGCAGTTTCTGCAGAAGTCAATGCAACAAGTTCAGTACCACCAAACGAGTAAAAGGCAAAAACGATACCTTGGAAAAAGGATGAAAACCCTCCTACAAATGCTTGACCATCTCGCCAATTGTTCAACCCTGGGCTTGGCTCAACAGCAGTTGGCACCGCACCCCAATCGTACAACAACCCAACAATAATGAATAGAACGATAAACAGCACTTTGATAATAGTACCCCAGTATTCTGCTTCACCATACGTCTTGACATTGATCAATTGAAGGAGAAAAATGGGTACAATAAAAATCAATGCCCATGCCCATGCCGGCACTTGAGGAGCCCAAAACTGGCAAATGATAGCAGCTGAGGTCAATTCTGACGGAATACTGAATGCCCATTGAAGATAGTAGTTGATCCCCAAAGCAAATGCAAAAGATTCATCAAAAAACCGCCCTCCATAATGGGCAAAAGCACCACTACTAGGGATATAAGAAGCCATTTCACACAAGCAAATCACCACACTAAACACAAACAAACCAATCACCAAATATGTAACCAAGGATCCACCCGGACCAGCCAAACTGATCCCGCTACCAATACTCAAAAAGATCCCGGTACCAATGGTACCACCCAATGCAATAAATGTAATGTGTCGGGATTTGAGCCCCTTGGACGTTTCGGTACTAGTACCGAGAATCCGTTCGGCCCAGTTCTCAGGCTCTCGAACAAGAACTTCTTTGCTCTCCACTTCGATACTGTTTCTGGAGCTCATGATGGAGTGAAGATCATACAATCGAACAATGCGTTATATCAATAGTATATAAAGGGGAGCCAGGGAGGGGAAAACTTTTTTTTTTTCATGCAACTCGCCATTAGCCAGACGAATTGTCTCATTCCCAGAGATAGGCTCACAATTAAGAAAACGGGCACGCCCGCTGCTTAGGGAGGTCTTACCTACTCGGGTTCCGTTATGCAAGCGGGCTCGGGAATCGCTCAGCCGCATGGAGTTGTTAGGTCATATCACGCAAGCCAGCAGCAGTTATAATGTGGAATGGACTATGAAATGGTTCATGACGTTGATAATAAAGAATATATGTGGAAAGGGTGAATTATACTGGTATTCATAGTTCTATAAAATGCCGACGGGTAGATTGCTGATCAGATCTACGTTGAAAGATAAGCGTGCACAGGGAGGAAAATTAAAAAAAAAGAAAAAAAAACATTCGCACGGCACCAGTTTTCGTCTAGTACTAACTACACACTAACCGAATTAGCAAGTGCATGCTCATTCGTGATTTCGATAGACGGAGATGGACCCTTTTGAACAGCGTATTTTTCCAAATCCCAACCAGCCAATGTCAGGACCTTTTCAATTTCAAACACGCTGAATAGTTTTTCTATTGTGAGCCGAGTGGTGCGAATCACATCCATAGGATGGCCGGTGGTGGAACTCAAATGACGTGCTATGAGCAGCGAATGCACCCAAGCCTTGATGTCTGCGTTGCGTGGGCTGTTGTGAACCAGACAAATGTCTACCGATAGCAGCTGCTGTTTTGTGGAGTAGGACAGGACATAGCCGCTGTTGACCGTGTCGCACGCCTCGAACAGCTCGTCTAGTGGAGCAGCCAAATTGCCTAGTACATTAGTGAAGCTGCCAAATTGGGCTCGTCCAATGGTGTTTCTCTTGCCATATTGGTACCATCGTAACAATCCATCCGGCTCCAAGATCTTTTCTCGTGCCGAGGTCTTTCGGGGAGTGAGCACCAGCTTCGACAAGGCCATAGACGAATCAGCATCTGTGGCATATGTTCGTTCTAGTTCTGGAAGACTAGTGATGACATCGCTAAACACGATATTGGCTCGTTGTCGATTCAAAGTTCTCATGACGACGTGCCACACTGCTTGATAATTTGTCCACAAGTGGAGAGCCAGCAACACGGAAACGGTCATCCACATGGCCAGACCTTCCCCCTTCACGATTCCTACTACCACAGTGCCTGTGAGCATACCCAACAGGGAGATGACCGTTTCTTGGCTTTGGTCCTTGGCGTTGACATCGGCGATGGACCCTTTGACCGGGTCGGTGAAATGGAGAGTCAGTGCGGCTCGACTGCCACCAGCAAAAACGCCGCAAATGGAACGCAGTAATCCCGACATGCATAGCATCACCACCTTTGTGTTTTTGGATCCGGGAAATAGCGGACTGAGACAATCGAATACAGTGGCCGAGTCGTTGACCAAATCTGCAATGTAACGATATTTCTTGCACTCCGGTTCCAAAGCGGAGCCGAGCTTCCAGGCAAACATGATGGTACCTAGCCGGCCTACAGTTTCTTGGATGATTTTCATAAACAATGCAGATGTACTTGTTGCAGTGTCGTCGCCAACCCCTACTGCGCTGAGAACGGCCCGATTGGCGAACAGCGATGCAATTGACGAGCTGAATGCTTGGAGAGTATCGTATATTTGGTAGTCGATATAATCAGCTGACACAGAATTAGGATATCCCGTTGGCAAAAACACGTTTATGAGTTGTTGCAAAACTTCTCCGGTGCTACCAGCTTGTAGCCAGCTCCACAGCCCTTCTTCCTGCTTTATTCGACGCATTGACACGTCTGAGGTCGATGAGCCTTCATAAATAGTGCTAAGAAACCCATTTTCATCCATCTGATGGATGGTCGAGTATTCTTTCTCCATGGTGCTGGTGGAGTCTCCAATGACAGTTTAACAATTGAGTGATGAAAACGCGCGAAATAGGAATCGAGCTTGCTCGCACACTCCTTGACCCTGGCCGTGTCCGTGAAAGCGGGTGGGGGTGCGATGCACCCCTCAGGTTCTCGGTTTCACATACACAGCAGCCAAAGCAGCCACATGGGGTGACCCTGCTGTGGATCCAGCCGTCCCGGATCCAGTTGTTCCGTTTTCCGCCGCGCAGCCGATGAACGCCGGCCCGCGCCGATTGTTCTAGACGTCACGAGACGCCCAACGTCACTGGACTGGATTGGAACGATCAATGATAGCCAAGCCAATGGGGACGGCAGGCCGGTCCGATCCATCAATTGATCGAGACAGCTCGTATTTCGACTCCATAATTCGCAATAATTGATGCTCAAATTACGGAGGATGGTTCAAGTAATAATAGCATCCAGTGATGTGCTAATGAAGTGATCAAAGACATTGATTACTTTAACTTTGTTGATCTCCGTCTCCGGGAGACGGAACAATTTGTAAAGGAAACCCACCGGGTGGACGAAACAACGCCAACCCACCGATGCGGTATCGACTTTGTTGGTTGGATTGGATTGGATCTGATCCAAGACGTCACAAGTCAGGATCAGCATCAGGTTACTACCACGCGCCGCTTCTGGGCTGCTGGGCAAAGGCTTTTTGGGGTGCAGCAACAGCGCTGCGCTTCGCTGCAGGCGTACCCCGGTGGAGAGCTGCGGTTGTGGCTGCTGGTATCAACCCTGCTTGCCTAACCAAGGCTGTACAACCACCCACCATCCCGGCTTAAATACCTTCCTCCTTCTCCTCTTATCTTCTTCTTTTCTTCCTTCTCCCTACAACATCTTGAATTTTTGAATATCCACCACCATTTTTATTTTATTTCTATCTAGACAATGTCCACTGATCAAGAAGTGTCCATCTCTATCACTACCGCCACCGGCGTGCGTAAGTTGCTCTGCTCTCCCATACTAACTCTCGACACATAGTGGTGGTTAACGTCGAACCCACAAGAACGATTGGCGAAGTCAAACTTTTGCTCAAACAACAAGACTCGACTATAGAAACTTCAAACTTGGTTTACGACGACAAACCTCTGGACGACTCGAAAACGTTGGCCGATTATAGCATTACCTCCAACGCCACCCTCAAGGCGGAGCATACCCTGGACTCTACAGTGTTGTCAGCAGCAGCAGCAACAGCATCGACGCCCAAGAAACGGAAGAACCGATGTTCGTTTAAGAGTTGCATCAGTGCTCCACTGAGAGGAGTTGGGGATTGCGGGTTTTGCGAAGGACGTTTTTGCAGCAAGCATAGACTTCTAGAACAGCATGACTGTATCGGCTTGCACAATTGCAAGCAACAAATGCATGAGTATGTTTTTGCGGAGCATTGTTGATACAATGATGATATTTTGAGAATGTTTTTGTGCTAACCTAAAACCCAGACGAAACGCAGTTCGACTCCAAGAGCAACAGACTACAACTCACAAGGTTTAATATTTTTTTTTTGTTTTGTACATTTGGATTTGATTTGTCTGTTGTTTTGTTAATATTTTGTTCTATCTCTGTGTTGTCGACGATTGAGGGCCCCTTTATATTCCTCTCACATGTTTTATTTAGACTTTGTTGATTGATATTTATTGATTGCTTTTAGATCAGAGTTCTTACTTGGCAGCATACTTCACAGCATCTAGAACATTGTCAAAGATGTAATCTGGTTTGACAGTAAGGGTATCGGAATCCTTGTATACTCCAGTACGGACAAGCATGCTCTTCCACCCGTAGCCGTTTGCCCCGGCAATGTCGGACGCCGGGTTATCCCCAACCATATACACGGTGTCCAATGGGCCATCAGACCACGACGAGAGCAGCTTTTCCGCATATTCATATGTGGCCCTGAACGGTTTGCCAATGATAGTCCGTTCGAGTTGGTGACCGGTCATTTCTTGATATAGAGATTCAACACAGATTCGAAACGCACCTTGGCCGAACCGGGGCAAATCATAACTGGTGGCCCACAACAAGTCGTTATTGCTGAAATGGATGGGAATAGCCGGTTTGGAACCGTCCTCGAGTCGTCTAGTGCCCAATTGTCCGTTTTTTGAAAGCAGCAGTTCAAGTACAATCTGGGTATCAAGTCCCATATCTCGAGGATCATTGAACACCAGCACAGCATCAAACGGTTTGGATACGTCAGCTAATGGATCTGTCCAGGCATCTAGTTGTTCTGAGGTGAATCTATGAAAGGGCCAGATGCTTTTTCCGACTTGGTTGATGATATCTGCTGTGACAATGACATCTTTGAATCCATAACCTTTTGCGACATGACGACAATTGTCCCCGTCCCCACCAACTACAAGTACTCTATTATATTTCGTAGCGAGATCCTTGAATGGAGTGTGACTCTGCATGAATTGGTTTTCCTGAATCGGTACTTCAAGGCGTTTCGATAGATTGTCGACTCGTTCCGCTTCGCTTCTACCTCCGCCGTTGGTGAGTAAGATCCACGGGATCCGCCGTTGATTCAGCAATGTCAGCGCCTTCGGCGCTGACGGAATCGACTTTGATCCCCGGATCAGGACCCCGTCAATGTCGAATGCAAATGCAATGTTCCGTGCCGACGTTGTGAATCGTCGTAGAAACATGTTGTGTCTATAGGTGGTGGGTGTATCAAAAGTGGAGGTGAAGAAGTGAAAAGAAAGATAACAGATGAAGGTCTATACCGTAGCACACAAAAATAAAATTAATTACAACCCCTCTTGGACGGTCCATTTTTGGTCTCCAAGAGGATGGATGACTTCACAAGCAGCACCGGTTACTAGCAGTCCAGGAGGTCGTGATCCTAATTGCTGAATGGCCTCAGCGACGTGGGCCAATCGGGTGCGAATGATGCGCTGATCAGGGCACGACGACCGTTCAATCACGCAACATGGTACATCCAACGGCCATGACTTATCTTGAAGAGCCTGTACTATGTTGTCGATACGATGCAATGACATTAAGAACACACATGTCCGCGACGAAACGTATTCTGGAAAGGTAGGCATGGTGCCGCCGCGCCCAGTACCGGTCATGAACAGCACCTGGTCAGCGACATTGCGGTGCGTCGCGGGGATATTCGCCAATAGCGGTGCTGATAATGCTGATGTGATTCCACAAATGACCTCGGGCTTGTATCCGTGTTGCGTGAAATAGACATATTCTTCAGCCCCACGACCGAAGATATACGGGTCGCCTTGCTTGAGTCGCACCACATGCTTTCCCTGGCGCACTGCGTCGATTCCCCATTGCAGGAGTTCTTCCTGTGCTTTGTCGGCGTTTCCAGGGAACTTTTTGGCTACTTGCACCGGAGTCCTTCGGGGAATCAAATCCAATACAGCCTGAGGAACTAGCTTATCTGTTAGAATCAGATCAGCTGAATGGATGGCCTGTAGAGCCGCAGAAGTCAATAATTCAGCCGCTCCCGGTCCGGCTCCAACCAATGATATTTTGCCCTTGCCAGTTGGTTGGATGTTTATCTCTGCAGAATGCTTGTAGTCATCCGCCAGGTCGTTGACATCGAGACTGGCAATCTTTTCCAACGGATAATACTCCACAATCTGGCTCAACCACCGTAGCCGCTGCTTCTTCTGTGCCTCGCTGTCGTCGATGTTCACCAGCTTGTTGAAATGGGCATGCTGTTCAGCGTCATCGTCCATTTGACCCAGCTCTTCATGCTCATGTTGGATCAGGGTTCGCAGCTCGCCTACGTTGCGGCAAATCGCCGCAACATTGGACGGCAACGAGCTCACAACATGGCGACGTAGCCGGTTAGCTAGTCGACAACCTTTACCGGATGTGCTTATGCCAAGCTGGAAATCGCCGTCGCTGTGGGTGGATAACAGAGTGAACGTACACAAGTCCGGCTGATCTGCTACATTGACAGGAATCCGCAGCCTGCGACATGCCGCTGAGATACTAATAGAGTTGTCTAGTTGCTCTTTGGGTAGACACACAAACACTGCGTCCACCACATTGTCCACTTGCGATCGTCCCAGAGTCGTCAAATCAGCCAGATCAAACGGCCGTTTGTACGATTCGGCCTTCTCCACATCAACCCCCACGACAACCGGCACACCGCCATGTTGAACAATCTTGTCCACTCGCGATTGCACAAGCCCTGTGCATCCAACCACAAGCACCCTCTGGTCCGTGATGTTCTGGCTCGTCAGCAGCATTATGATCTGTGATCAAGTGAAAGAGTCAGGTCTGAAATTTCACCGTCTGCATGCTAATACGCACGACTGTGGCTGGGGATCCTCCGTGATCGCACGTGACCCTGTCAACCTGCTTACATAGGCTGCCGCCTGGCTGCCTACGTAAGCCGGAAAGGTCCCAAATGTGCGGCTGTGCGTTGGATAGCATGCATCATCATGCCATTTTTTTTTCTCTCTTCTTGAATCACTGATAGTAGACAATGGTGAAGCGGCCACTTGGACTAAACAAGCGAAGCAAAAGCAAGAAGGCCAAGGTGGAATTGCCTGCGGACTCTACGGATGACGGGGAGCAAAAGGCCCAAATTGAGCTGGATGTGGATCCGGATGATGAGCTGGGACAGCTGGTGGCTCTGTATGATGCATATTTGAAGAACGACGACGACCAAGGGAAGGAGAAGATTCTTTATGGGGTTGTGAATGAATCTGATCGGCTTTTACGAGAAGCATCAGGGAGCGAGACATTGGATACACTAGGGAGCAAGTTTCACAATATTTATGCGTTGGCCCTGCTTGCATTGTCGAAGTATGTCGATTTGATGGCTGAAGAGAACAATAGTGAGCAGTTTATCTCTGCTGCTGTGGACCGTGCTGACAGTGGATTGGACTATGAGGAAGACAATACGGAGCTTCTGTTCACCCGTGCCAAGGCATTGATTGCATTGGCCGAGATCAAGATGAAGCGCTGCGCCGTTAGCGAAGGCAATATGTACAAAACGGCCGTTTCAGTTGTTGCAACGATTGACAAGGCCATTGCTGATTACGAAAAAGCCGAAAAGCTAGTGCTGAATGGCGATCAAAAGCATCTGTACACGCAGGACCAATTGGACACTGTTGGAGCTTTGTTGGAGTTGGGTGATGGGTTTGGCGAACTGGAACAGAATGAGCAAAAGGGAAAGCTAGCAGACTTGGAAGAACGATACACAGAATGGAGTAAGACTCGATGGGAGCAAGTTCTGGAAAATATTCCCAAGGGTAAAGGCAAGGGCAAGACTCCAGAAGAGGATGGAGATCATTCATATGCCATAATCCGACGAGCCAATCGTGGGTTGGGTGAATATTATCTCAGCCTTGCCAACAGACTACTTCCGGATGACGACAGTGAAGACGAAGAAGAAGATGACGATGAAGAGGACGAGATTGAAAACAAGGAAGCGATCACCGAGTTGTTGAAGAATGCAATTGGCCATTTACTGAAGGCTGAACATGATAATGACCAAGAAGGCACTGTTTATCCACTGATTGCTGAGGCGCAGATGGGGCTTGCCAATCTGGCCGAAAACGATTCGCCTGAGCAGGAAATGCTGTACCGGGAGGCCGTCATGCGGTTGAAAAAGGCTCAAAGACTTGGAGTAGGTGATTATACTGAGCAAATCGAAGAATTACTTCAAATGTAGTTGCAATAAAAATGTATTTATAAATCGATCAATCAATCATTGAAGATGCGGCCATCCTAGCATTGGGAGAATGAACAGGATAATCCAACACGACACACAACCATGTCCAAAGCAGCCCGGTCAATAGGCGAAGATGTGTGGAAAAACAAAATAGACAAGGTGGTATGTCCATGCTTTTTTACAAGAAGAACTAACAGAAATAGAATGCCGAAATACTGACGCTGTCGTATGGCGCTATTGTAGCGCAACTATGCAAAGACTTTGACGGCGACTATGTCAAGGTGAACAAACAACTGGAGCGAATGGGCTACAACATTGGGCTACGATTGATCGAAGACTTTCTAGCCCGTAGCGGTACTGGCCGATGCACCAATTTCAGAGATACTGCCGAAGTGATCAGCAAGATTGGCTTCAAAATGTTCCTCAATATCACCCCCACTATCGACAACTGGACCGCCGACGGCAAGCAGTTTTCGCTCATCTTTGATGAAAACCCGTTGGCAGACTTTGTCGAGTTACCAGATGACGGACGTGCTCATAAAGAACTGTGGTATTGCAACCTGCTGGCCGGGGTGATTCGGGGTGCGTTGGAAATGGTACAACTTGAAGTGGAGACAGAGTTTGTCAACGACGCGCTACAAGGTGGGCCATATACCGAGATGAGGGTCAGATTGGTCAAAATCCTAGAGGATGAGATCCCAGCTGGAGAGGATTATTAAGTTAAGTATATATATAGATATATATTCTACTATGCTATGCCGTTTGATACTTCGATCTAATTGTCGTCTCGTTTGGACCTTGATTCCATGATCCGTCGTGATACTTCGGTCTGAAACGACTTTTGCGACGTAGCCGTAGTGTTCCCTGTTGGTACAGTATCTGGAGTATCAATGCCTTTATTGTTCGGATCCGTGGAGAATAGCGGCATGTTGGCCAGCTCGCTCTCAGAGTTGACCCGCGAGATGGCATTGGATTCGGAAGAATATTGTGACGACACTCCAGACGACCGTCGTCGTTCATGATACCGTTGCCGCAGAGTAGCTTGTTTGGCTTCTTCGGCCAAGTCGTCTTGTTCGTTCGTATCAGCCTCAGTGCCAGACGGTCTCCAACCAGCGATCTTTCCAAAGTCCGGAAACAGTTCTGGCCCTAACGAGTTCACCAATTCGGTCACCTCGGCCACTAATTGTCTTCGGGTCTGTCGCAACTTCTCGACTGTGTTTTTGTGTGCTGGATTGAGCGCCAGAGACAGTGGTTTCAGGCTCTTGAAAATATCCATGCCGGTTTCGCCAGTGGCTAGAGCCGCATATGACATAAGCGGCAGCACGATGTACGACAGCAACATGACACCAATCAGATCCAATATGCCTGCTACCAGCTTGTACTTATATGCAATCCCCGCAGCAAGCAATGCATACACCGTATACAAAATTGGTGTTACCGCCAGAGCCACCAGAAGCTTCCATGTTGCGAGCACGTCCCGTGCCGCAATCTTGACGGTAGACCCAGCAAGAGCTTCCTTCGCCTTTTTGCGAGAGATGGTTTTGGTCAGCACAAACACTGGTGCGAAGAGCACCAGTCCTGGCAAGCTGCCGACTAGAAGCACTGCAAGTTTGAGACTTCGATAGACCAGCTTGCCAACCACCTTTTGCTGTGAAAGGGATGCATTCTCGACTTGGTGGTCCTTGATTCCGAGATTCTTCAATTGCTTGTTGTAGTCAACAACATTGTCTCGCAGGTGGATTATAGCCGGGTCATCTTTGTAATGGTCGTAACCCTTGAGGAGCCGTCGGTTGAGCTCCACAACCATGCTCAGCGGCAGCTTTTTGCCGGCCGGATGATAAAGCCGCCGTGCGGCTTGAATTACCATGAGGGTATCATAATCGGGACAGGTGACTGTGACGAGCTTCAAACCCTGGGAAATCATTTCTAGTGTTTTCTTGACAGCCTCTCGCTTGGATTCACCGCCAGCCTTGTATTTTTCCACCAGCTCTGGTGACACATCCATCGGGGAGCCGAACTCAATCACTGCTCGAGATCGGAACTTGTGGGCATGGAAATAGTTCATTCCACAAGGAACAATCTTCAAATTGCAATCAGGATGATCGGCAATCGCACCTAGAGCCATGATAGCAACACCAGCCTTCAATGGAAGCAGATCGGTTCGGTCGTGCGATCCGCCTTCCGGATAGATACCAATACATCCACCATGGTTCAAATGAGTGAACACCTGCTCATACATTGCAGATTGGTTGATATGTTCTGCAACTTTGAAAGATGTTCCTTCTCTCAATAGATCAGTGGCTCGACCAGCTTTGAATTCTTTTCGAACCAACAATTCAGTATCGCTGATAATCTCTACAATCTCGCCATTACCCGCACTCTTGGGTAGTCCAACCAGCCCTCTAATTCCGCATTCTTGGGTGAACTTTGTGCCAGTTCCGATAATCTTCAATGGGTTTGAGCTGTCCAGCTTGATAGTACCTGTCGCTGGTCTCAAATTGTCTTGTGCTCTTGCCACCCCTATTGCGGAGGTTGCCTTTGAGAACAAGTTGATGAATTTCCGCTTTCTCGAGCTTTCGGCAACCAAAAACGACACCCGACGTCCAGCTTCCCGCTTGGCCAGTTGCATCAGGATCATAGGATCGACAAACTGGTTCGCATGGGGCGCACCGACGAATATGACGGGGCCGTTTTTAGGGATCCGATAGGCACCACGCGGAGTGATTTCCCGGAAAAACAGATCAAAAACAATGGTGAACATCCATAACATCAAGTCATACGTCCACGTCCAAAGCGTGAGCCGCTTGTCAATGTCCTTCATTATGAACAAAAATCCGCCCTGACTAAACTGTGTTTGTTTTAGAAGTGGAGATTTTTTGTCTCTCTGTGTGGAGTGACAGTGTTGGGAGGGGGTAATGGCCAGCCGTATTGTTCCACCTAATTCTATTCTATCGTCTATTTATCGGTTTATAAAAAAAAAATATTTAAAAAAAAAACGAGACCAACCGCCGGCTCTCTACATGTCTATCTATCGTAATCTATATTTGTAGGGTAGACAGATTGAAACGTGGCTAACAATGATCCACGATCCGAGAGATCGCATGCAACCAAGTAACGATCCATTGCTTGGCCCATACGCTCTAGGGGCATATCAATCGATCTCGATTATGCTCTTTAAAAAGCGTAAGGCCCCTCCGATCCCCTGCGTCTGTCCTTGGAACAGATCGAAAGATCATAATTGCCATTGAGACACTTGGGCAAAAAATATGAACAATGCCGCGAGATCTCGCGATCGTGTGTTCACCGTGTTCACATAGCTGCACTATGGTATGAGAGAATCTCGCTCATACCTGGACCAGGGGCCTCCGATCGTAGTATCAGTGGATTGGTCCAGCTCAGGCCCCAGGCCCCAGGGGTTCAAAAGCGTCGCTTCTGTGCATATTGGCAAACCTCCGAACATGCACCACGCACCACGTACATTATATCCCTGTCAAGCCTTCAAAAAACATCTAATGGTTAAAGACAAAAATACCGATTCTTTTAATAGATTAATGCTAAGAATATCTCCTCTACCTATATCAGGCAGATGTAGTGGTATTGATAATACTCAAGAATAGAGCCAAGCACATCTCAGGCACACTCATTTTAGCGAGACATGGTTTAGCTATTTACCACCGATTAAGGCACCTGCAGCTCCACACACAGCTCGGCAAACCAGGATGATGAGATCGAGCTGCGGAGTCAGCATAAACAGGCGAAAAAATGTCTGATCAGAAACAACAAAAACTGTCATGGATCTATGCATTGATCAAAAAAAAAAAAAAAAAAGAAACAAAAAAATTCTACAAAACAGTCAGTAATTCCACCGATGTAGTAAGAAAAGCCTGATTTCTAGAAGAAACTCATATACCCTTGCCAGGTGGCACAATTCACCGACCTATTTTCATTCATTTGTTCGATTCTTTTCTCAGTCACTCGTTTTTTGGTCTTTCACAACCACGACTTTCCTGTTCAGGCCCTTTACCAAAAAATCTAATTCCTACTGAACCCATTGCAATTGCCTGCAATTGCCCTTAATCGACAACTCAAAGGCTGGCCCCACCGTACGATTTCACCAAATACTCAATCGGAGTTAAAAAGAAGCTTCCCGCCAGCTCAATCAGTCATTGTCCAAAGCAAACTTTGGCACTTTAATTTTAAGCATTTTGTTTCGATACCGATCCGCAACCTTTATCAAGATTTTATAAATCAAAAGGTCTTTGCTCCGGGGAGGTTCTGTTGTTTTTCTTTGGCCACTATAAGATCGATCAATTTGGCCAGTGGCAATCCGACTTGAGACCAAAAGACACAAGGACTCTCGTCGCACATAGATTGCTCAGCTGTCTCAATCAGAGACTATATACTGAATTTCTCAAACAATCTCTTTATCTCCAATCTCAGCTCGAGGGCGCGGCAAGCTGTGTGAGTTTCACTCACTGTCTCTTTATTCATTTTGATTCTCGTGATCTGATTACGGATCTTCTCTACGCTAGTGTGGGCAGATTTCCATTGTCTGTTGGCATACCGGAACCGCTGACACAATTGATCCGGGCTGAAGCACTGTTATTAGCGAGAGTTTGAACTCTTCTTGTTCCTTTTCCTTATAAAATTGTTATTGCATTCCTTGATTTCTGGTTCCTGATTGATTTTTGGTTATTTCGGATCCTTTTTTTCAAGCACGTTTACAGGGTTATGATGGCCACTGAGAATAAGTATGAGGAATGATTTTTGCGGGGTGGAGCGGAACCTTTGTTCCAAGGTCCTGCATGGAGCGGCTTTTATTTTGCTAACTGATGAACAGACCACTTCCACCGATTGACACGGTGTCGCCGAAAGAACCAGTATCTCTACCCTCAATTAACAACAACAAAAGCACCAAAAACTGGGAAGGAAATGGTAATGGAACGCATTATCGAACTGGTTCTGCCAGTGGCGGAGGGTCGGTAGCGACTTCGCAACAACAAGGCTCATCGCAACAAGGGCCCTCCGCCGCACCGCCGCGCCCGCCTGCGCCAACCTCGACCCATTCCACTCCGCCGCCATCTACCGGAGGTGCCAGATCAAACGATTTATCCAACTGGGCGCTGGACAAGGGCCAGCAACCGCAGCTACATTCCTCAGCAGTGCCAAGGTCTATGGGTGGTCCTGCCAACGTTGGCAGCGTGAAGCGGTACTACGAACCAACGACGACGCCTTCTGCCAGCAATGCGGATCGGGCGGGAGCAGAAAGTTTGAGCTCGCTTAGCACAGCAGCACAGTACCAGAAACGGCTGTCACCGCCGGTTTCACGGAGACATAGCGAAGAAGAAGAAGGGCCCAAGTCTGCGTCATACATGGTCAATGCGTCGGCGATGCCTGGTCCTGGTGGCATGCCACCACCGGATTACCACCACCAGGCGCACGGACCGCCATCACCGCCGACACATCCTCATCACAATGGTCGAGCATATTCAATGGTGCATCCAAACGGTGTTCAGGGACCAATGTATAACATGGGGTTCCCGCCAGGGCCGGAAGGAACGGAGATCGGCGGGCGATTGACTGAGATTGGCGAAGATTTGAGCCATGGGTATTATTATTTACAAGGTCTGGGACGGTCTGATGCCCCGCCGACTCTGGAAACTTTGCATGGCATTATCCGCCGGTTGAGGTGCGGGGTGGACTGGCTGGAAATGTGGTACCATCGATTGTATGACGATCAACAGCGTTACCAACAGCAGCACCAGCACCAACAACAGCAGCAGCAGCAGCATCAACAACAGCAACAACAAGAAGCACAACAGCAGGCACTTCGTCATCAGAGCATGCCTGTCAATGGGTTGTATGGAGGATATGGGCCTCACCCAGGCATGGCTGCGGCTCCTCATGGAATGGTGCCGCCGCCCGCCGCACCACCACCTGGGATGCACCATGCACATCACCACCCAATGATGATGGCTCCGATGTACCAACGCCCGATGCGCCCTGATGTTGTCCCTGCTCCTGTCAATGTTCCCCAGGATAAGCGACGGTCGGTTGATGAGTTGGATGAGAATGAGCGGCGCTCGAGCAAGAAGCGGATGCGGCACAACTCTGGCGAGATTACGCGATGTCGCCAGTGTGGAATAAGCGAAACACCGGAATGGCGCAAAGGTCCAGACGGAGCCCGAACGCTATGTAATGCATGTGGATTGTACCACGCCAAGCTGGTCAAGAAGCGCGGCGAGCAAGAGGCTGCCGACATTCTGCGGTCACGACGAGATCCCCGCGTTGACGAGCACTTCAAAATGGAGCAGCCGTCTGTAGCAGCTGCTGAAGTAAAAAACTGAAACTAATGTAATGAATTAATACGAAAAAAGAAGTAGTCTACTGGTCTTTGGATTCTTGTTGCTGTTTTCGTTGCTTCAATTCCTTGACTCGTCGCTGGAAATCTTTGTATTGGCATTCTTCGTAAGCATGTCGTTCGTCCTGGCAGTTCCACGGAAGGAACCAGCCCTCTTTTCGACACTTGTTCAATGGCACTAGCAATGCTGAACATCGATCCCGCCACACTAGTGGAATGTCGTTCTGCTTCATTTCCTCCGGACTCACTATTCTGTTAGTGTTGTGTATTTGGTACGACGACGTACAAGGTGCTGGAAGTTCTGCGCTGTGGCCGCCCATGTTGTAATTGATGCTAGTGTTGGTGGTCGTGGGTTGTAAAAAGTGAAAATTGATTGGGTCGATTCGAGCCATGTCGCGGGGAGTGTTTCCGGCCCGGTAATTTGGCAGCGCAAAACTTTTTTTCCCATCTCTGAGCCGCACATTGTTTTTCACATCTTGAGAATGGCGGAGAAGAAACGAGGTAGACCCAAGGGGAGCAAATGCGTAAAACCGAGGAAGTCGCTGGTGGTAATGCCTGAGTTGGGAGATTTGCATATGGGCTTGTTTGAGCACGAGCAGGATGGACTGGGCGACATTACTGTAACCAGGGGCTCCTCATTTTTTGACTTGGAACAGTTTGAGTATGCCGTATGGTTGCAACAGGCACGAATGAACAAAGTGGTGGTCAATCGATGGTCAGAGAAGCTGCGGCAGATGAGCCGGCAGTCTCGTGCTTGGATGTACTGTTCCGACAAGCAATGTGCGTTTCGCGTGTTGGTGAGGTTACACGTTGGTACAGTTGACAAACCAGCTCCATTGTATTTTGTGGAACAGGTGCAATCTCATAGCTTTGGATGCAAGCTGATGGAGACTGGGACGATGTTTGGCATGACACGAGATCTTACAATTAAGCACGAAGAACTCGATTGGCAAGCAAAACGTAAAATCGACAAGAACACGAGAAAGGCCAACAAACACGCTGAAGACCGGTATTTGGCCAAGCTTGAACAATATAACGATCAGATGCGGGTATTCAACAATGGCCAAAGATCCGACGTGCCTGTCAAGCCACCAGTGCCCAAAGTAAAAGAGCCGGACCGGGTCGTCAGTGGCGGTGGCTACGAGCGGAGGTTGTTGAGCTGCAAGCTGGTGCAGCAAATGCTTCGAATGGTGCCTGATTCGTTGTGCATGGAAGAAAAGCAGGCCCGTGTGCAGGAATATCTTAACCAATTGCTGCCGTGCTATAGCGAGAGTCATTTGGAAACTCTTGTTGTGGACGCAGCTAAGGAGTACCATAGGTACGGCGAGGACAAGCTAACGGGAGACTTTGCACTGATTCACGAAATGTGCGCTTATATCAAGTGCTTCAACAGGGACAACGAAGTTACGCTGTTCTCGGAACACGGTGCGGCGGCGGTGCAATGCGAGCATTTCGGCGATGCGGTGGTCGATCAAACGCCGCACGAGATGGCCAAGAATATTGTAGCGATTTCATACGAAGAGCTCATTGTAGCCAAGGCGGAAATGTCACAGGGGCCAAAGCGGAAACGCGATGATGAGATGAAGGTTGCGCCGGTGCGGAATCGACTTGAACTCGAGGCATGGCTCAAACGATCGCGGTACGAGGAGATGATGGAGCAGCACAGTGTCAAACAGATCGACCTAGACAACGCGGTAGATGGTCTCTTCCACCATATGGAGGTCGGAGTAGCGATGGAGCAATCAGAATCATTGCAATTTGCCGTTCGTGACCTCGGCATGCATCGAGATCATACACAGAAGAATGCAACAGCTGAGCTACTGCCACTGCCCCCCAATAAACCGATTGAAGTCATCGAGCATTTCGAATCACCAGTATATGACAACATTTTCTACCGAAATTACGGATTCTCTGTTGAAACGCTGAAAATGTGGGTTTCAAACTTGCAAAATCGCGGAAACAGCCCCGAGCCGCACGGAGTGGTGGTGGTGACAGCTGCCATGCGGGCCATGACCCCAGCATTGCGGCCACAATGGCACGTCCAAGCCGAGCAGTCTCGCCAAGGGTATGGATACTATGTGTGCTATTCGCACGATGGCAATGGAAACAAGGTGGTGCTTGCTATCGGGTACCTGCCTCCCCAGTCGTACACGAGTTGGGTGAGTTTTCTTACCGGCATCCGGCAACACCATAGCACCGAAAACATCGTGTTTGCGTCCCGCGGAATGCATGGGGTTATTCCAGCACTGCAGACAGTGTTTCCACGCAATACCCAACGCGTATGCGTGTTGCATGTTCACCGTGCTCTGGCTGGTGAGAACAACTGGAAACGCTCCAGTGGTTCTGGTCAGCCGGAGTTTTGGTCCGTAGTGGATGATCCAACCGCGCTGCATATTGACCGACTCAACCGGCTCATAAAGCACCGTGATCAACCGTCCACTGCGTACTTCTTGAACCACATCGAGCTGTACGTTGGTGGCGGAATCCACGATGTTGTCGACATGACTGTGGATATCCTTCCGGAACACATCAGGGCCATGCCTGTCGTGAGCGGTATCATGGCGGTGTGTGATAGCCACATCGATGCGGTGCGGCGCAATTTCAACACCATGTGTCGCTATCCGCTTGTGTCGCACAATGGTATTTTATTGACACGAAAGAAAAACAGTATCGATGAAGATATCCAGCCATGGATATCCGTATCTGTACTTCAGAAATGCACCAAAGAGGCCACTTCTGGGTTCACTTTCTACCACAAGCATTTCGCCCGCACCATCGACCTCATCCATGCCCAAGTGGGGACAAAACTGGTTCAATCAGCTCCACAGCGGCCGCCAAGACGACTGCGAGGCAAACCAATAGCAAAGCGGGCCTGATAGCAATAGGAAAAAAACGCCCAGCGCAGCGGAAACCTCATCTCTCGTAAGACGCACTGCTGCAGCTTTTATTTTTGCTCGCTTCGCTCGATATGCTATCCATCCGGGTGCGGCGGTCACGGCCCCGTGGTGAGCCGCACCGATACCAAGCTAACATCGAGCGAAGCGAGCCAAAAAAAAAAGCTGCACGCAGTGCGTCTTACGAGAGAAGAGGATGCCGTAGCAATGCACCAAAGGAGCCACTTCTGGGTTCACTTTCTACCACAAGAATCTCGCCCGCACTATCGACCTGATCCATGCCCAAGTGGGGGCCGACCAGACAATCGCGAGGAAAACCAATAGCAAAGCGGGCCTACAAACGTACGTACGTCATAGTTCTTTTATTTATCATGTTGCATTTATACGAATCTGGAAATAATAGCCTCGAGCCGCACACTCATTTCAGCTGGCCACCTAGTTGGGCAGCCCCGACAAAACGCCATTGGCGTTGACATTCACATTTGCTTTCTTCAAACACAACATGGGCCGACGACAGACGACGACTGGGCTGATCGCACTGGATCACGGGGGCCAAGGCCATGATTCATATGCCGGGGTCTTGGCGACGCAGAATGAGAACGATAACGGTAGTACCAGCTCTGATGGCACCATGGTCGACGAATCGTCCGATTGTTGGAGCACCTCGGCTGAGACAATAATTGATCCTGCCACAGCCCACGTGGAGGTGCTTTCAGGCGGGTGGAGACGCATGAACACATATGGCGATGTGTTTTACAGCACCGAAGACCGAGAACGGAATATTCCTGAAATCGACTTGGACGAGCTACTGCAACCATTGCGTGGTCGTCGCCGTCGCCATCGCCATCGTCACCGTCATCGTCAGTTACGGCAGGCTGACCAAGGGCTACAACAACAGCGTCCCAGCCGCAACAAAATGCACACCCGGTTCATCAAGCCGGTAGTCGGCTGGATGAGGCGCATTTTCGCCTAGGCCCAAATTCATGTGCCTGGCCAACCGGCCTTTGAATGGCATATGTTTAACGCTGCGGCAAGTTCGGCTTGTGATCCAGACCGCATCTCGGCCGCGGCCGCGGCCGTAGCCGCGGTCGGGTTGGCCCATACGAAAATGTCACGGAACAGAACATGATAGCAGCCATCCTCCGGATCGGTATGGACAATAGGACATCCTCCGGGTCGATCTGGGCAATAGGAAACCTCCGGATCGGTACGGTCAATAGGGCGGGACACTAACTACTAGACTTGTGTATTAACGGAAGGTAGTATCAATATATTAAGGCACAATTGTTCAAAGATTAAAAGTCTCAGTATGTACTGCCACCTACAGAACCCGAGCTCTAACTTTGACCGGTTTTGTTCGTTCCAAGCGGTCCACTCGGCCAGCTCCGACAGGGAAAAAGCCGGAACTGGACACCCGCGAAGGCCGGGTGTGCCTGCGGCTGAGGGCGCAGGGTTCGTCCGATCCGTAAGACGACACTACATCATACTGCATTGCCACAGGCGGTGCCCAGAAGATGAGGCTCAGACCATTATGCAGTCTTCTAGATGATCATATGTCCTTCATCGCAAAATAGTCCCTGTTGATGCGTTTCCCGATCTCTCTAGAAATTGTGATGGATATGACACACACTACGGATGACGCCAGCCCATTTCCATTTACCCGATGGACCACCCTCCCCCGGCAACGTAGAAGCAACAAAGACCCTTCTTTTTACCCCTCTTCCCCCCATCGCTCCCGCCGTATACCCTCAGAATCAGTAACAAACACCCACAACTCTACCAACTCCATACCCGCCGTGAGAACTCATTGCCGGTTATGGCAGGCCCGTTCAACCGTCTCAACACAAAGAAAAAAAGTCAGGTCAGATCAAGTCAGGTCAAGTCTCACCCCCGCCAAGTCAACCCCCCCACGCAGGAGCATGTGGAACAGCTCGGGGGAATACAGAAAAGTATGGGGTAAATTTGCATTTGCATTTGCATGCTATCAAAGACATGAAAACGAATCTTCCTTAACTCTTGGCCCATCCGGTGAATGGACACCTATTTTCCGTCTAGTGTCGATCGGCCATCTACATGCTTCAACCTCGGCACATCCTATAGGACAATGAAAATCGAACCGATATATGTTTCCGGTTTATGGTTTTTGTTTGAAAACTGGACACTTGGTTAAAGAAGACCCAATTCATTGAATGATTCTTGTATACACTAGATAACCAGTTATGACATTATCGAATCAAATCCAACGATCTGGTCGGTACAGCCAAAAGGGCCGGCGCCGGCGCCGGCGCCGGCTTATGGGCCGCTATAGGCCGCACCCCCCCATGTCCATGAGTTCCCCATTGCGACAATGCCGTCCGGATTGCCTATCGGCAGTCACCCGCACGCGGCACCTGCCTGCACACGGCACCCAGTAGATAGAATTCGCTGCAATTATTCTACCCAACGACCAAATTAACAGTCAGGGACTATCGTACGATTCTCAATGTCACCGCCTTGCCAGATTCATATTTTGATTCAGAGACGGAAATGCCGGGTTCCAGCTGCCAAGTGTGCAAAAGTCACCCCGAAAAGGGCATCTTTGCACCGACGGGGCAGGTTCCGGAGATTTCACCCGCCTGTTTCACTCTGGGGGAATCTCGGACGGGGGGGCAGTTCTGCGCGCCCCACACCACGCCATAGCCAGTGTTGCATCGCGTCAAAAGCGCCACAAATAGAGAGTATAGCCGTTGAAGCCCTTCCGGTTTTGGGCGTGAATTTCATACCCGCACCACACCCCGCACTTGGCACGCCCCATACAGATGATCGCCATCCTTCGGGTTGTTATCGTCTCAGCTGAGGCCCATATAGCCTTGTGTCAACATCGGAACCAAATTCATATATAACCCGACACTCCGCTCCCCCGGTCTTTCGTTCTTTCATTTCATTTCATTTCATTTCATCGACCATTACGAATGTTGGCATCTCCAATTACAGCAAACCTCAGCACAACTCGGCATTTGGACCGACCCTATCATATCACATGCAGCAGCTCAGCTAAGGTGCTACCGCTCACCCAGCTGATTCCACGAAGTTTCGACGACTGCTATACATCCGATCTACTCAGTCAAGTTAATGCAGCCGGACGACCATTATTCACCGACCGCGCACTCGTCGACTGGCATGTTAATGACATTCGATCACTGTTAATTGTGGACCAACTTCGTCCCGATTGGCATGGTCGTTTGCCATCCGTAGCCGAACGCGGCTACCGCGTCGTGCTATTGCCACTAGACGCTTCAGACGAACAAATTGTGGATACCTTGGTTTCGTCTGATATCTACAAGGAACATAACTTTGATGTCAAGTTTCTTGTACAGACTGCCCAATACACAGTTCAAGCATCCCGTCTCCGTCGGGGAACATCGGACCGGGCCCTGACTAAGCCCGAATGGCGCAACGTCATCGAAAATTACCTTCTTAATCTCGGATGCGAAGCTCAATGTCGACTTGATTATCGAAAAGCATGTTCACAACTTAAAAAACAACGACAAGGCTCAGAAGAGAAATCGCCTCGTCGAGATTCCAGCAATTCGCTGTTGAAGAAGGCCCTGGTCAATGCATCAAGCACCTCCCCAGACGCACCATCCTACCTTAAGCATTTGAAACCCAAGGTCTCCTTGACCCGGCAGGAAAAACAGGCCGTTTGGTCATCAGTCCAACGTTGCCTCTATGCCCGAATTGGGCTCGATTGGGAGGCCGACGAATTTATTTAAAATTTTTATTTGTATTATCTACCTATTTATTTATTTATCCTATCCTATGAAATTGATGATTGTTTATGTTCTTGAACCAAAACCGGAGCGATAGTTGGTGTCTATGACAAGCAAGTGGCAATTAGGGCCGCTCATCGCCGCAGGCATTCCGAGCTAAGCGAGCCAAAAGAGCCGAGCACAGCGGTATCCTCTTCTCTTGTAAGACGCACTGCGTGCAGCCTTTCTTTTGCTCGCTTCGCTCGAACGTAGCTTGGTATCATTAGGTGAGTTAGGAGCGGCTCATCGCCGCATGCACACCGAGCTACGCTCGAGCGAAGCGAGCAAAAAAAAAAAGCTGCACGCAGTGCGTCTTGCGAGAGAAAGAATTTCTAATTATATATTAGAATATAATTTGTTAGTTGTTATTCAGCTATCCTATCCTATGAAATTGATGATTGTTTATATTCTTGAGTTTTGCTAATCCGTCAATGGGGGATCTACTCCCAATGTCGCGCAGTCAAAAACTTTCATCACCCTCATCCACAACCACAACAATCATGTCGTCGCTAGGAGATCGGTTGAATCCGCGCCCGGAGGACAAGAAAGATGAGAAAAAGGTAGAGGATCTGATGGGATCGATGGCCATCAAGGATGATGCCAAACCGGAGGAAGTTGCTGAAAAGAAGGAGGAAGAACCGGTCGAAGCCAAGAAGGACGAAACGGCCGAAGCCAAGAAAGAAGAAACGGTCGAAATCAAGAAAGAAGAACAGCCGGACACGAATTTGATCAAATCGACTTACGAAGTGACCGTGAAGCTTGCAGATTTGCAAGCTGATCCGAATTCGCCATTGTATTCGGTGAGCCGGTTTGAGGATCTTGGGTTGAGTGAAGAATTGCTGAAGGGATTGTATGCCATGAAGTTCAACAAACCATCCAAGATTCAGGAAAAAGCATTGCCCTTGTTGCTGGCCAAGCCAGCCACCAACATGATTGGTCAGAGTCAGTCTGGTACTGGTAAAACAGCTGCATTTGCGTTGACGATGCTGAGTTGTGTGGATCCCAAAATTCGAACTGTACAAGCGTTGTGTTTGTCTCCAACTCGAGAATTGGCGAGACAAACTCTAGAAGTGGTTCAGCAGATGGGAAAATATACTAATGTCACTTCCAGGATTGCTGTTCCGGACTCGTTGGAACGGGGTGATACGTTGATTGCCCAGGTGGTTGTTGGCACGGCTGGGTTTGTTTCCGACATGATCCGACGAAAGAATATGGATGTTTCAGCATTGAAGGTGTTTGTTTTGGACGAAGCTGACAACATGTTGGATCAGCAATCCTTGGGTACTCAATGCATTCGAGTCAAGAAGATGCTTCCATCCAAGATCCAGCTTGTTCTGTTTTCTGCCACTTTCCCAGACACCGTGTACGAGTTTGCAACCAAGTTTGTGCCAAATGCCAACGAAATCCGTCTCAAACAAGAAGAACTCAATGTTTCAGCTATCAAACAATTGTACATGGATTGTGATAGCGAGGCTCACAAATACACAGTTCTTACAGAATTGTATGGTCTGTTGACGATTGGGTCATCCATTATTTTTGTGCGTACCAAGAACACCGCCGATAGCTTGGCTGCCAAACTGATCAAGGACGGTAACAAGGTGTCTGTTCTACACGGTAGTTTGGATACACAAGATCGAGATAAAAAGATTGATGATTTCAGAGAAGGACGATCCAAGGTTTTGATCACTACCAATGTGCTTGCACGAGGTATCGATATTCCGTCTGTGACCATGGTGGTCAATTTCGACCTTCCTACTGACAAGGATGGCAAGGCTGATCCGTCCACTTATCTGCACCGAATTGGCCGAACCGGCCGATTTGGTCGACTCGGGGTTAGTATTTCATTCGTGCATGACAAACATTCATATGCAACGTTCAAGGAAATTATCGATTACTTTGGTGAGGGCATTGAAACCACCAAAGTGCCTACCGACGATATTGATGAGCTAGAAAAGATTGTCAAAAAGGCCATCAAATAAGTGAATAAAATAAATTAATTAAATAGTAATTTTCAAATCGGTTTCATTGATCGAATCCTCAAGAAGCCTGTCCATGACCGATTCTTTACCCACCCAAGCCCGAACTCGTTGCCGTTTGAGATGTGCCAGTTCCGATTTGAGCGATTGTTGCATTTCTAACGACCAAATGAGTTTTCTTTTGAGGGTTGAAAACTGTGTTTTTGGATCATGTGATTCTTCTTCATCCGTAGTATCTCCATTTTCATCTTCCTGTTTGAATCTTTCAATGCTGCCTCCACCTTCAACGTTATTGCGTCGAAATCCGTCTTCTTCACGTACCGGACGAACGCTTTCAGTTTCATGAACTGTTCGCATATGTTTTGCCAATGCATCGGACCTAGTAAAGTTACGATCGCATTCCGGAACTGTACAATAAAATGGCTTTTCACCAGTATGTGATCTCATATGCGATACCAAAGCAAACCGCGATGGTTGGAGCATTCCCTTTCTCGAACAGCCATCCCATTCACACGAATATTTGCTCTTTCGCACTCCAAAATGCTCGTCTTGTAGATGGTTGACAATTGATTGAAGATCGGGTAGTTCGCGGTCGCAATTGTCCCACCTGCAAACGATGCGCTTAGGGTTGAATACCACCTTGTCCTCTTCTCTTGGTGTGCCAGGAACGCTACCGTATGAATCCTCGCTGATGGGAGTACTAGCACCAGAATCGTGACCATCTTCGTCAATTTCGTCATGGGTATCATGAGCCGGTGGGCTGCTAGGATAGTTGTAATCGTCCATGGTTTGTTTAGTATGTGGTGATGTTTTTTGGAGGAGTTGATTGGGAGGTGGGTGCAAGTGGTGGAAAAAAATGACTGAATTTTTCACCTCTCTCTACACACATTAGACAGAAATATGAGTGACTTGTCGCTGGCAATTCTCAAGAAGCTCGACTCAGAAGGCGTGATCGCCGACTCGAAAACAGACTTCCCACATGTCGACTCCAAGCAGGTTCAAGCTGCTGTGACCTCGTTGATGGCCAAGAACATGGTTACCTTCAAGACCCTTGAAAAGGACCTATGGACCTTGACCTCCGAGGGGTTGGAGATTGTTGAACTTGGAAGTCATGAAAAGCGACTATATGACGAAGTATGCAAGCGAATGGATGGTTTGGCCCTGAGCGAAGTGGGTCAGTTATTCGGTGCCGACGGGAAAGTCGGTCAACAACGTGCATTCAAGAACAACTGGGTTGCCAAAGACGGCCCTGTGTTGAAGAAAAAGGCTGACTCGGTGGTCGATCAAACCCAGCTCGACTTGGCTGAAGTGCGAAAAACCGGGTTTTTGAGTGATCAAAAGGAACTCAACGACCTGAAGAAGCGAAAGCTTGTTAGCAAGCAGAAATTGATTTCGTTTGAAATCTCCAAGGGTCCAGAATTCGCCCTTGAAATCAAGCAGCTCGCTACCGACTTGACCATCGAAATGCTTCAATCCGGTTCTTGGAAGACCGCCGAATTCAAGCCATACAACTTCAACGCCGAGGGATCATTGACCAATGCCGGTGCTCTTCACCCATTGTACAAAGTGCGGGAAGAATTCCGACAGATTTTCTTTTCGATGGGTTTCACCGAAATGCCAACTAATCAATATGTCGAATCTGGGTTCTGGAATTTCGACGCATTGTTTGTTCCTCAACAGCATCCAGCCCGTGATATGCAAGACACTTTCTACATTAAAGATCCGGTTGCCGCCACTTTGCCAGAAGATCGTGAACTGATCGAAAATGTCAAACAGGTCCACGAAAGCGGTAAGTTTGGTTCCATCGGGTACCGATATAAGTGGGCCGAAGAAGAGTCCAAGAAGCTGGTACTTCGAACTCATACTACCGCCATCTCTACCGCCATGCTTCATCAATTGGCCAAAGATCCAAAGCCAGCGCGGTATTTCTCCATCGACAAGGTGTTCCGAAACGAAGCTGTCGATGCTACCCATCTGGCCGAATTCCACCAAGTCGAAGGTGTTATTGCCGATTACAACCTGACGCTGGGCGACTTGATCGGATTCATGTATCGGTTCTTCACCAAGATGGGTGTTGAGAAGTTGCGATTCAAGCCTACATACAACCCATACACTGAACCATCGATGGAAATCTTCTCATGGCACGAAGGTCTCGGCAAGTGGGTCGAGATTGGTAACTCTGGTATGTTCCGACCAGAAATGCTGGAATCGTTGGGTCTACCAAAGGACATGCGAGTGCATGGTTGGGGGCTGTCATTGGAACGTCCTACAATGATCAAGTATGGTGTTTCTAACATTCGAGATTTGATGGGCCACAAGGTCTCGCTAGATTTTATTGAAAACAACCCAGCCGTGCGGTTGGACCGAGATTAGATTGTCGTTTTAGTAATAATGTATTGGTATTTTCGTGCTCTGGTGGTGGTTGCCAGGTGAGGCCCGTTTGGACGGCACGAGCATACCGAGCACGTTCCAGCGATCGATCGATCGATTCCTCTTCTCTTGTAAGACGCACTGCGTGCAGCCTTTTTTTTTTTGCTCGCTTCGCTCGAACGTAGCT
>JAJLUP010000071.1:0-40380 GCA_030564285.1 Blastobotrys parvus
CTGCCAATCACAGATGTGTTGCTGATTCCCCGTGTCAATGTGCCATTTCCCCCACCCAATTGAACACATTTAGCGCTGTTGGGCTGACGCCAGATACTAGGGCTGCTGCGACCGTCTATGCAGGGACACCACCTGACAGCCGATTCAATCAATCAATCTGTATTTATAGTGCGGCTACATACTTGTCCAATGGATTCGACCACCCGTTGCCCGGTACTTACCAGAACCAAGCTGGAAACGACCTGTGTGACTGAGTCATCCGGCAGAGCCTTTTGTGCGTGGAATACATACTCGAAATCAAAGGGGAGGGGTTCCATATGTTGCGTGAGGCGTGTACTGATAACAGTCAACTTCATCGTGTGCATATCCAAGTTCAAATACTAGTAGGTCATTATATGTCATAAAAATATAGACCAATATTCACAATATCAACGCGGATTTACATTGCAGTTCCGGATTTCAGTCTCAATGGGTAGTTCTTAGCCTAATTCCATCAAAATACGCCAAGGGGCTCTGCTGAGCGACCAGGTGCATCACGTCCGCCTGAATAATTGGCGATCTGAGCCTCACAGTGTGCGGCTGGAGACACCACTAGACGATGCCAATTTCAAATAAAAAAGTAAGGGCGTCTGGTGTAGTTGGTTATCACATTCGCTTAGCATGCGAAAGGTCCCCGGTTCAATTCCGGTGTCGTCCATATTTTTTGCTCCGTTGTGGACGGTGATTTTTTGGTAGAAACAACGCGTCGGATACGCGGTTTTATGCGAGGCACGACAAGGATCTGGTTCGTGGAATTTTCCCGGTTTCGGCACCAATCACAGATGATGGGTTGCAATGACGAATACGAACCTGTCCACACACCCCGCTAGCTCAACAAAGAAGATGGCGAAACCCGAATGAGTGGGTCTTGCAAGGATTGTTGGGGACGATCCATCAATTGATACAAGGTAGGTGAGATAATATTCATCATCGCCTTTGAAGCGATGAGCCTCGAATATCATGTACCATAATATCAAGAAGATCACATACGAACTGATGGGTGATTCGCCGCATTATTTGACCCACCACTACATGTATAATGAATCGTCAAGATGGACGTAAAATTGGCTTGGCTTGGCCGGGCCGACGTTCCCGATTCTAGGCACATATGCGGGGCCAAGACACGCAATTATATTGTTGGACGGGGGCGTAGACTCACCAGGAAGCTGTAATGGGTGATACCCCTGAGCCGAGAGGTGGTGGGTCGTGATATTGCCCAGGGACCATTTGCCCCTGAGTATGATACGACAGTCAGTTGATCCTTGATTTTGAGCAGTTAAAATTCTATTATTTGATGTAAAAAAGCTGCTAGTGCTTGATAGTCTTTCTGGTGTGAAACAATTGATGTATCGGATTCGGTCCATCGAATGTTTACGTACGCTCACATATGGACCAACATTCCAACACTGTTTATATTATGATTTGTCAACAAAATTTGATATTGTATAATCCTGTTTGCATCGCTGTATCAACAATTCAAACTTCTTCCATATTTATCATCATGATGCTCAAGAAAGAAACGGCTGCGATGATATGCTTTTGTCCAACAGGGTGGACAATCCAACAGTATTGCGATGTACCGTGGTAACAAGTGGGTACCACGGTTGTGGCAGCTTCCATGTTAATTGTTGCCAGCCGCATCAGACGACCGAAGAATGGAGGACCTGAAGATGCGACAAGGATATGTCTCACCAGATATGGTCTAGATCGTAGCGGGGAGTTGAATGCCGACGGTTGGCAGTAGCTGCACATGCAAGACTCCCATGGTTCATAGATATCCTTTGTGGACTGATCAAGTGATGATGATGCCCGTTCAGCCCGCATCGTGGCATTGCAAACATGGCATGACCAAGAGTCAGGTCAATGTTCCATTTTCAAGCCTAAGATTGTAATACTGCAGTAATTAATTGATCAGGACCAGATGGATCCCGCGAGCGGAACCAATTTTTGGAAGATGGAAATGTGGATCGGCAGTGGATTGCCCGCATTTTGGTTGAAAATATGGACCCCAGAGTAAACACACTCGACGCGTCCACAACCCGCAACCCGAGGACCCCCGGAAGGCGTGGATTTATGCATTGTGGTACAAATATGCAACCATCCATGAGCAGTCTAGTACATCAATGCGGTCAAAAGTAACCACGAGAAAGCTTATGCAACCCATGCATGCAAGCATCACATAGATTGACAGGGATCCCGGCACTTGCTCCATCTTCACTAAGCCCAAAGTTGGCAATATACCAGAGCTTGAACAGGGGATCGAGGCTGTTTATCTAACAGCGCCATAGGTACCGCGGTAGGCGTTTATGGCGTTGGAATTTGACTACAAGTCGCTGACACCGCCGATGGGTACCGGTACGATCGGTTCTCGATCGTAGCTAACGGGGGGACTATGGCATTGATAAAACCAGTAATAACAGTACAGCGGCTTTACAATGGCAATATGATTGCAACGGATCGTACCTTGATCTGTTCTATTCTTGAAAATTTACGGAACTGAACGCACGACCCTTGCACCGCAGGTCGTATCTGGGATGCGGCTTGCCCCCAGGCAGGAGGCTCAAATTCCTTCCTATTTCTCTCCAAGGCATCCAATACCACAACCCGACCACCCCCGACCCCGAAGGTGACCAGGATCTCCAAAGTTTCCTTTAACCAAGACTACAAGCCAGCCGAAAACAGCGATGGTGCGCATAGACCTACATGGTGCGCATTGACCAGTCGTACGGTTCGCACAATACGGGGGAGAACCGAACAATGGTCCATCCATAATACCAGACCCAATTGGGAACTTTGCAAGGGGTATTAACTACCCGGATTCAGAAATAAGACCATCTAATCGTTAAGATAAAAATTGCTTCCCAATCCAGCAATCTGCCAAGGTCCCGCTTCCCCTTGACGAGTGAACCCAGGTTTTAGACCTGAATTAATCTTCCATGGCCCAGGTTCCAATTGCAAGTAAAATTACGAGAGGCGACTCTATCTTAATTACACAATGCAGTGTCCCCAGAATGGATACAATCAGCAGAAAGGATGGCCCCCTTTGTACATCAGCACTTCCAAGAACAGAAGCTCATTGACCAATTGCGGCCGGCACCTATAATACGCGAGGGGATTTTGGCTGTCACATTTATCCATGCATGCCAGCATCCATGCATGCCCGGTTATTTTTTTTTTCTGCCGGGTCCGTGCGCCCGTCCCCGTCTCTTTCTCCAAGAGAAAAGCAATACCTTAATGAGATGCAAAATTCCATAGCTCTCTATATATCCATTGGTGAGTCCACCTTTTTTCTTGGTTTCTCCCTTTCCACCTGTTCTGGTTTGGTTCTTTCAGTCATTCATACACTCATTTAACTTTCAAGCTGTTTACACTCTTTATGATATAACCATTCCAAGACCAATGCAGGCCGCAATTGCTCATCAACCTCCATCAGCATCGACTTCATCCTCTTCTAGCATGTATTCTACAACCGCCAGCACCGCAAATAGCTTCACTTTTGGGGCCGGATCTGAATATCCAGCTCCACCTCAATCTGCATCCAATACCAATACAGAACCATCTCGAAAACACGCCAGATCATCTTCGTCCGTGGATCCTCCACCTACTTTGATCAAGAAGAAATCGCGAATGGATTTGAAGGCGACTTCTGAAGATTCTCAACCACCCCCGCCGACTCCCCCGCTGGCTCATGATTTTGTATGCATCGTCACCCCGGCCGGCCAAGTTTTGTACACATCGCCCACCGTTCAAAACTACCTTGGATACCATCCCTCTGCATTGCAACAACGAACTATTATTGACTTTATTCATGTCACGGAACGAGAAAGGTATGTTTATGTCCTGCGATGCACTTAGTGCAGGCAAAGTGTGCATCTTCAAGGGTTCACGCACACATGCGCGCGCCCCCATCTGCAACTCCCCGCCGCAACAAGGATCTCTGCTAACCCCTGTGATATAGATTTACATCAACTTTGGACTCCGCCATGTCCAGCGGGACTCAATTGAACCTCCTATTCAAACTCAAGACTTCATCTAATATCTACAAGCTGTTTGATATCGTTGGGCGACCATTCTATAACGGTTCGTCCATCCAAGCCCAACTGCAGTCCGCGCTCGTGCCGCCCGGAGCCGCACAGCATGCAGCCCAACAGGCGGGCCAAGCAATGCTGGACCCGGACTGTCGCGGCCTGGTGCTCAGTATCAAACCCGCCGACGAACACGCCGAATCCAGACCGCCAAAGGAAAGCCTATGGATGCGTCGACAAGTGTCGCGGATCCAGAAAAGCGGCGGCTCGCCAGATATCGACCGCCCAGGCTCCGCTCAATCGCACCGGTCCGTCTCGTCGTCTTCTGCAGATTCGGACTCTCCTACAAACTTGCAACTCAACATGTTCACTCCTCCAGCTGTTGCCGTGAAATCGGCTCCGCCGCAATCTCTGCCGCAGCAGCACCATCTCCAAGGCCCACCACAACAATTGCAAGTTCCACCATACATGGACAGCCTTCCTGCATCGGCATCTTCGCTGACCTCTGGAGCACCCACAGCCGTCACCACCCCTGCATCGTATTCTAATTCTGCATATTCCGAGCATTTCGACGACCTGCCACCTTCAGGCCCCTTGCATCCGGAAGACTGGGCAGCGGGCCAATACCAGCAACAGCCATATGTCCCCCAGAGATCCTATTCGTACGTCCATGTCGGACACGAGCCGCTGGGATTGATGCCACTGCCAGAAGAAGATTACAGCCATTCTATCCAACACAACCATCCACCAGCACCGGCCCTAGACCACGACGACTCATCTTCTCATCATACCACCCCAAATCTGTATTCGCAAGGTAACAACTCAACCACAGAGCTCAACCAACAAACGGCTCGCGTTAGTCTGGAAGATGATCCCCTGTCTGGTGCTTACTGGGATAATTCGGCAAACAGCGAATTGGTGTCGCCGCAGTATTATTCATCCAACGCCGCACCGCTGCCGCCGCACCAACAGCCATATCACCACCACCAGCAACACCAGGTGCCCATGATGAACAACGGCTATTTATTGGATCCTCATATGCGTGGGAAATCATATTCACTTCCAAATGCGTTCGAAGTCCCTCCGCCGCCGCCCACGAACGCGCGTTATCAGGCGTATTATCCACGGGCCGGTGATATCGACTTCAGCGGCTATTCTATGGCTGTCAAGAATAACAAGTCTGGATTGCAAGGGCCACCACAGCAGGCACAACCGCAATACCATCACCATGGTCATCGTAAAAATTACAACCTGGGACCGGGTCCAATGGCCAAACCACCGCGACGGAAAAGCTCCAAGAACGCTTTGAACGGCATGGAAACACCTCACGTGTGCGACGAATGCGGCGCAATGGAGTCTCCAGAATGGCGAAAGGGCCCAAAGGGCCCAAAGACATTGTGTAATGCATGCGGCCTGCGATGGGCCAAAAAGACCCGCAAAGAAGAAGGTCAGAGCCAGACAGCCGCAACCATTGCTATGCGAAAAAAGTAGCCTCCATATTATTTTTTTTTTAATTCTGTCGTTCTATATATATGTCCATCAGTTGTATTCTAGAACAAGCTTATTTAATGTATTTTTACCCTGATCCGTGTTCGTTGCCCGCATTGTCGGTCCGTGCCCAGATCGGACAAATGTAAACAAAACGCGCCCCTCCTCCCCCTACCTTCAGTGTTTTTTTTTTCCTATCCTCTTTCACAAACTCGCTATCCAACAAAACATCATGGCTGAAGTTGAAGCACAATCTAATAAAGTGCCAGAAGGCCATTCTGTTACAAAAAGACTCCAATCAGAACTCATGCAACTCATGGTATCAAATTCTCACTACTTCTCAAAATGGCTAACTAAGTTAGATGTCAAGCACACCAGGCATTTCCGCATTCCCAGAATCCGACGCAAACTTACTGCTCTGGACAGGCACTATCGAAGGTCCAAAAGGAACATATTACGAAGGATACAAATTCAAAATGTCACTCTCGTTCCCTCAGGATTACCCATATTCAGCGCCGACAATCAAATTCACTAGCCCAATGTGGCATCCTAACGTCGATATGAGCGGAAATATCTGCCTGGACATCCTCAAAGATAAATGGTCCGCAGTATATAACGTTCAGACCATCCTGTTGTCTCTGCAAAGCTTACTTGGCGAACCAAACAACAAGAGCCCATTGAACGCCCAGGCAGCAACCTTGTGGGATAAAAACCCGGAAGAATACAAACGCCTCTTGATGGCCCGTTGTCAAGTAGACGAAGATTAGACTATTATACCCATCCATGAAGTAATGCATTAAATATATAAAATAATCTCTAAGCAGCGCTTTCCTGCTTTGGTGCGGCGGCTGTTTGGACATCTGGCGCCGGCGTTGATTCCGTAGTGGTGACCGGCGCTTCCGGAATATCATTGGGAATCCCCGTAGTCGTACTGGCCCAAACTGGCAACGTATATTTGATGCCAGTAAAACTCTTCAACTGAACTGGCTCACGTGTCCATCGTCTTGTAGGAGCACCAGATCGATCCAAAGCCCTTAGCTGCGCATTCACAGGCCCGCTGTTCCCCTTTGGACCTGGCTTGTTCGCCGGTTGAGGAGTGTCACCATCATTGGCAGGAGCAGGACTAGAAGGCATGGTCGATGCACGAGATCCATTCGCCGCGGCGGCAACGCCGCCGCCGCCGCCCCTGCCTTTCTTGAGCTTTGTAGGTGATGGCGTAGACGTCCCCGAAGGGTTGTTCGATATGCTAGGATAGTTTTTAAGGATGCTTGTCGATACTTTGAGCGTGACTAGACCGGCGGGCATTTTTTTTTTGTTCGTGTGTTGGTGGTGGTGAGGTTGAATTTTGCCTCTTCAGGAATACAAGGGTTGGGATCATATCAATCCTTGTTCTCAGGGGGTGGGTAGAATAATGATCAATGATACCATACCATAAATTAAAAAATACATATATGCCAAAACGCCAAAACAAATGCTACCTAGTAATAAAAATAAAATGCCCGTATTAAAATCCCAAAATGTAGTCCGTTAAAAAGAATAAAAACCCAAAAACCAATAAATAATACAGTAAAAACTGCCTTCACATGCAATCGGTATTACAAATACCGAACAAACAAATCATCATCAAGCCATCCGACTCGTTCAAATGCAGAATACAACCGTGATGCCTTGTTAACATCAATTCGACAAGCCTTCTGCGAATCTGTTCGTCGGAACGGTAATCCAACCCGCATTCGATGAACCTTTTCTGCAAAAAGCCGTTTCTTAGAATCCAAATATAACGCACAAGTCAACCGCAATACACTAGCCAAATGCACCTCGGCTGGATGCAGCAAATGGACATCTGGATCATCACTTAGATCCATTGGCTGTCCCTTCCATTCAGCCTTCAGAGACTTGCCGGAAGGCAAAGTATCAACCGATGGGCAAAAATCTGTCAATTGTTCAATATCAGCATCATGCACCTTCGAACCAGATGCTTGTGGAGACCCAATAACTCGCTGTCGAGGCAACTTTGGTGTAGATTGTCGAGATCGTGGGGTGGCACTGCCCAAGGCATGGCCTTGACCAGGTCCAAATCCACCTCGGGTAACCGAACGAGTAGTCATGGCATCTGGCAAATCATCCGGCAAATTCACACGACGTTGCTTAATTCGATTGGTCCGAGTTGCTGGTCGTCTTGTGGTTGTAGACGGATTCCCCAAATGAACATAGTTGGACCAAGTAGGACCATTCCGGGGATACAGTTGCAAATATTCCAACTCGCGTTGAAAATACCCAACTGGATCGTTCTTCAAACAAGTCCAGGCATTGGATACCATAGCTTCCTTAGGGTCGTGCTTGTGGATTTTGTATCGAGAGTTGATTGAAGACGCACTCGCTGCTTCAAGGTGACTCGTGACCCGTGGAATGGTTGTGGAGACGGACACTGAAACAGGAGCTGCGGCCGCGCCAGCGGCCGTAGCTAAGGTCGAATTTGCAATTGCAGGCGAATTGACCGGTGAGGACGATTGCGGATTCGTGTTGCTGTTGTCCTTGATTGTGTAAGCATTCTCAATACCAGCCGACCGGCTGATATTGATTGTGGCGAGCTTTGGATGCGGAGATAATGGCGGAGACAAAATCATGGTCGTAGCTTCGTGTTGTTGTTGATCAAGAGGATGCTGCTTCAAATGGTCGTGCGTGATTGACTGAAAAAGAGAGGACATGTCAATGAGAATGAATCGAATAAATAGAAAGAGAAAAAAAGGGGGGAGGGGGTGGTGGATTTATGGTGATGGAATCGGCACGCTTATCTTATCGGAGCCAGGAGAAAACAAAAAAAAATTTGAACACTTGACTCTTAATTGCCAGTAGTATGGTATTATTCTTCTAGATCGAGTAATTCCGCAAACGTCGTATAGTCGCAATTCGGGAATTCGGGAATAAAAGATAAATAAGAATAAGAATAGAATAGAGAAGGAAGAGGAAGATTCGGGAAAAACGAAACCGTTTATATACCTTCTATGATACAAAAAAAAAAAAAAAAAAAATTTCTTAGACAAAAACACTAAAAGGAGAAATCGCCACACGACTTGTCTGCGCCGTCCGGAACGTTGAATTCAGTTGAGATGGGATTTAATACCGGCCCCTACGTTTCCTTTTTTTAAGTTTTCCCTTTCTGAGTTGTTGCCATTAGAATCCATTGATCCCATCATATTATCAGACCGATAACGATCCAATCTAAGTTCAATAAGATTGCAATTGTAATTGTAATTCTAATTCTAGCGTATCCTTATGGACCTAACGGATGAAGTTGCTTTTTTTCTATTTGCGCTTGCCCAAGCTAGCGCCGGCCTATATAAAAAAAAAATAAAAAAATGTCTCACCGATTAGTTAGGTGGGCGCGCGGCGCACTCAGCTGGTCAGAGTCCGTCAGAGCACACGGGACGGGGGTCATTCTGTTCGGTATTCAAGCAATTGGTCGCGATATGTCCGGGTTCTTTGCATATATAGCAAACCTTATCCAGGGGGCAATCTCGATTGAGATGGCCCTGGAGTTGGCAATTGAAGCATTTTGGAGATGATTCCGATTCAATTGGAGGTACAAGAGATGGGCAAGAAGATGCAATATGACCGATTGCGCCGCACGAGTAGCATTTTATGGTTTTGTTGCTGTTAGCGCTGGCGCTAGCGCTAGCGGTAGCGCCGGCGCTTGGGCAGTTGCGAGCAACGTGACCTGGCTCACCACATTTGTAACAGGCACCGGACACTTCTCCGAGTATCCGGGAGGTAGGTTGGATGCATTCTCTTAGCAGATGTCCCGTTTGGCCGCAGTTGTAGCATTTTTTGTCGTGTTCTGGTTCGGTACAGTTTTTGCTTAGATGTCCTTCATCTTGGCGGTGGTTAGTGTGAAGATATCACAGGGAATAGGTTACGTACTTCCGCAGTTGTAGCATATTGGTATTCCGTTTTTTGGGCAGTCTTTTGCCTAGTCGCGGGTTAGAATTGAGGATACGGGGTACGAATGACGTACCTGGTGGCCGAATTGCGCGCCTGGTGGTGGTGGTTAGTGGACTTCTTTTGGTTGTAGGCCCCACCCGACACAATGGGCCCATTGTTAGAGATGGGCGCTTAGGACAATCTGAGCGGGTTGTACCCGCCATTCTTTCGGTTAAGCTGGGTAGAGCAGACATACAATTGTAGCAGGTTCTTTTTAGACTGGGCACAAACTTGTTTCCTGCCATGGTTAGTTCGTTTGGAAGCTGCCAGTTGGTAAGCTGGTGATGTGGAATAAAGAAGAAGAAGAAGAAGAGGAAGAGTGGGAGAATCGGGAAGGGGTTCCACCACAAGATTCAGGGCTCCACATGCAAAGCTGCATGCGACCGCCTTGCGTATCAACATATGATCCTTGTATCCTGGTACCGCAACAACGCGAATTGACTGATTGACTCCTCTCGTAGGACGCACTGCGTGCAGCTTTTTTTCTTTGCTCGCTTCGCTCGGGCGGCTCAGATCGCCGCACAGCTACGCTCGAGCGAAGCGAGCAGAAAAAAAGGCTGCACGCAGTGCTTCCTACCAGAGAAGAGAATTGGCCAATTGATCAATCGCTGTCCGTGATTCTTCTTTGGGCAATTCCTATTAGAAGAGAAGGCCGCTTTCGGACCAGCAATGCCCAGAATGACCGATCAGATCCAGCGCTTGCCGTGCGCACGCTGCCGCTGTCACCCGATCGATACCGACCCGCTGTCACACGCTTTCCGCTCCCGCTTGGGATGTCTCAGACTGAGACATCCCCCGTGACTGAGGCGTTTGCGCTCTGATCAATGAGGCAGTGGGTCAATGGAAGCGGCGGGCGCACTTCCAATTGCGTCGCCAGTACCGAAGGCCCGGGGCCAATGCTTGATATTGGGGATCAATTGATGTAATTGATGGTGATACTGTTGCAACGAGTCCATTTCAAAAAGCTTATTCTTTGGTTCTTTAATTGGGTTCGTGCAGATGGGGTCGCGCATGACGGTTGCAATCGCGGTTTCAGCTGTCTCCCAACGGGTCTCAATTTGTGCCCCGCATTCGGACATTCGGAAAAATTTTATTCGTCGGTACCTGCTCCTGCTAGACCGATGGGCCGTAGTTCCATGGATGATCGGATGAACATGCTGACCGCTTGGCTGGTCCGTCATTGCAATGGGATGATGGCCATTGATCCGATTTGGCATAGAGGCGTTTGCTACATTTGCCAGGCCATGTGAAAATTGCCATAGCCCAATCTCAGGTACTCTGGATCTCGCGATACGTACTCAATAGGCGGAAAATATACAGTGTCAACTCAATCCCAATGACCTCCAGACAACTAGAAAGTCCGTCGTTCCTGGTCTGGGCATAAAAGACTTGGTCAATTGGCCAAAAATGGCCGTCGTTGCTTAGTATATTAGTAGAACAATGGCGGAGCCCTGTCCGAGCTGAGTCGCAGTAAATCGAGCCAGTCCTTGAGCAGCTCGAGCGATCGAAGCGAGTAAAAAAAAAGCCGAGCGCAGCGGTGTCCTCTTCTCTCGTAAGACGCACTGCGTGCAGCTTTTTTTTTTTGCTCGCTTCGCTCGAGCGTAGCTTGGTTAGCTGAGCATCGTGAGCCGCATTGACAAGTCTAATGATACCAAGCTACGCTCGAGCGAAGCGAGCAAAAAAAAAAGCTGCACGCAGTGCGTCGTACGAGAGAAGAGGATACCAATGCTCGGTATCATTCGCGGTGGTGGAAAATCCTGTTGGTGTCCGCCGGGGCGCCTGCCAATGCCTTCCATGCGTTGTGTCTGGCTTCGGCCAGTGCGGCAATTCGACCATCCACGATCTTCCCGTTGTCGAATGATCCGATTGGAAGTTGAATGCTGAGTGCAAATCGAGCTCGGAATCTATCTGAGGCTGGTCCAAACGGCATTCGCCCAGTATATCCACGGTCTGTTGGCGATCAATTGATGTTAGAGCCAGCGCTCAGCCGAGGCCGGTACAGTTTAGCGTGATACAGGAGTAAAAAAATAATCGACCCCGGTGAGGATTGAACTCACGATCTCACGATTAACAGTCGTGCGCCTTAACCAGCTTGGCCACGGAGTCTGATTTGTGTCTTCTTTCACTTTGAACTGCTAAGATCACAGTTTTAAGCCGCATGCGGCTCACATGTCTCAAAGTGCGTTCTCCGAGTCTTCTTCTGACACAGCATTGCTAGACTGATTCTGCGCATTTGCACACAGATATTGGTTACGGAGGTAGCGGGCCCAGGAACATTAGGGGCTATTGTACAAAAATGAGCGTGATATTAAGCAAAACGCATGAAAATCATATCACCGCTGCAGAGGTCTGTGCTTGTGTGAATAATTGTGCTAACGGGGCAATCGGGTTTGCTGCGTATAACTGGTTACCACCATCCTGTCGGTTGGGCCAAATGTCGTAGAAGAGCGGAAACATCGGCAAGAGTCAAACAAATAAAAGTTGGACGATGGTGATGAATATGCCAGTGAGTTTGTGTTGTTATAGGCGATTAGGATACATCGCGCTGCTGGTATATGGACTTGAATATCGCTCTCGATGATTTAAGCATACAAGACGCAACGGTGCAACAGCGTCAAGCAATGTGTGGCAACATCGAGATCAAGGAAGCTACGTTTGTGGGTCTAGGATCTCTTCGCATAAAAGGTGTGCAGATGCAACAATAGGTAATGGAAATTGTTTATATAATACTTGGAAGAGCCTGAACAGCCAATGAATAAAATGCCAGGAATTGAGCATCGAACTGCATATACAAGACGGTCGAGGTGATGGGATCGATTGTTGCTCCCAGCCTCGTGAACCGATTGTCGACTCGACCACAGAAGACGTCGATGAATCAAACTGTCAGACGAGAGTGCCGAATTCCGAAAGCCACCAACGAATAAACTAAATCAAACCAGCACTGCCGGAAATGTCTAATGCGCAGGCCCGTAACCAAGACGACAGATCAACTATTGCATGGTCGTTCGGGTAATGTCAATTGTGGTTTCCCACCGGACCTTGCCTTGGCCAAACGCAGTCATGGCTGCTGACTGGGTCGCCACGACGCCGTCTTCTTTATTAGACATGGCATCTCGCACCACAGCAGTGGCTGTCTTGCGCATCCCATCCTCGTCTTCTTCGGTGCCTGTCATGACGATATCCATCGAACACAACCACAGCTCGTGATGGACCTGCCAGAACGAAACGCTAGACACGTTGGTGACATGTGCGTTCTGCATTAGCGTATCTTGAATCTCTTGGATATGATCTGGGCCGGAGTAGGACATGACCAACATGCCTCCAAGCACTTTGGAAACTGACCACCCGACGTAACACATTGATCCAGCGATCACTGGGGTCAGTAATGTGTCAATGAATGCATATCCAGCCGGCCCCAATGCTGGGAACAGCAGCAATGCAAGCGAGAATGTTACTGTCATGAAATGCGATGGGTTGGATAGAATCGACGGTAATGACGATAGAGACGACTCGTGGCGCATGGCACGCGAAATCCGGGTATGATTGTCGAGCCCCACTGCGGAAACCACTGTCGCGACAATGCCGAGCAGCACCCGGAAGATCATTGACGAAAACGAGTCAATCACAGCATCGTGATGATGGTGCACACCGTAGAACGACTGCGCCACATCTTGAACGGCATGGCTCATGATATCGGCCCCCATGAAAATCTGTGACACGGACAATGCAAACCCGGCTAGAACTTCGGTCCGTTCAAGACCAAACGGATGATGCAGCGAGCTCTGTTTCCACACGTCAAAATTACCCAGCACATCAACAGCGGTGCATAGAGTAGCACCGATGGCGTCGTAAATGAGCAAATGGGCCAACGCTTTGACGGCGGTGAACGGCAGATCAGTGTTGTAGATGAGAACAGCCACAAGAAAGTGGCATGCACACCACCCTAGGCGGATCCTTTGGTCCTTGGACATACTCTGATAGCATTCTTTGATATTTGGAATGGGTAGCGACGCAGGAATCGCCAGCGGAGCCCGCTGTGGTGGCTCTTGAAAGAAATTCATCGACACCGACGAATGTTTGTAGCGATGTCCTCGTCTGGGCTTAGCACTCGATGCTGGTGAACTAGCTGCAGACATTCCCCCCGGTGTAAACGTCGTTGATTGAAAGTTGAATGGGTTCTTTGGCGGTGACATTTTCGTCGGCGAATCGGGCCGCAATGAGCTGTCCGAATTCATACTACTGATGCTTCTCGCTGGAGACACTGCTCTAGGCGGCGGTATCAATGTAGGACTCGACCCGGCATACCATGTTGCTCGTTTGTTGTTGTTTTGCGTTGTTGGCGTTCTGTTCGGATGCAATGACGACGATGGTGAGGGTGGAGGTCCCCCGGCTAGCAAGCTGCTGAACGCTGCTTCGTTGAGTGAAAGCCGCTTGCCAGATGGAGAATCAGCAACCAATGGAAGCACATCGTCGGCGGCCTCGGCGGAATCAGGATGGCGTAGCGTTGGAATAGGCATAGCCATAGATTCGTCAAGACTGTTCATGCGATGGTGGTTGTGGTGGGAGTGGGAATGCGACCTATTGTGATGGTGATCGTGGTCGTGGACCATTTTGCTGTCTGATTGATTGTTGCGAAAATTAAATAAAACGAACGATGGAAGGGGGTTGGTTGATTATGTCAAGGGGGTGTCTTGTTCAAGCAAGTCGCACCCATCGCCAAGCGCGAGACACCCGCCTAGTTAAAGGTTGGAGGTTGGGTGGGATGACTAAGCCGGTGCTGGAAAAAATTGACCCCGTTGATGACTGAGTCTTGACCATTGACCCTTGACAACCACCACACACAATGCCAAATTTGAATATATACCTCAAAAAACTACTGCAAAAACCACCGGCACTCACGGCCGAGGATCTCAATGAAGCTCTCACCCACATGATCAACGGCGAAATCTCCGATATCCAGGTGGCAGCATTCCTGACGGCTTTGCGGATGACTGAGCTCGACCACTCGGCTGATTTTGTTGCCGCCGCTGCCGAGCGGATCTTCCAAGAATCACACAAGATAGACTATTCCAAACTCGACCCAGAAGGATATGTAGACATCGTTGGTACCGGTGGAGATGGGCAGAACACATTCAATGTTTCAACCACAGCGGCAATCGTGGCCTCGGGGATCGGGATCAAGGTCTGCAAGCATGGCGGAAAGGCTTCGACTTCGACCTCTGGAGCCGGCGACATGCTGAAATGCTTGGGAGTGGATATGTTCAATGTCAAGCATACGAACACTCCTGATATCCTGGCTAAATCCCAGTTTGGGTTCCTCTTTGCCCCGGTATTCCACCCCATGATGGCCAGTCTGGCACCGCTGCGGAAGACGCTGGGTATCCCAACTATTTTCAACATTATGGGCCCATTGCTGAATCCTGCGCCTCTCAAGGCTCGAATTATCGGGGTGTTTGACCAGGGTTTGGGGCCGGTCTTTGCAGAGGCGGTGCGGCAAATCAACCGCCACGCCGGCCGACCAGAGTCCAAAGCGCTGATTGTGTGGGGAAAAGAAGGTCTAGACGAGCTATCTCCTGCTGGCGAAACCCGAGTGTGGCATTTGGAGAACGAATCCATCTCCGAGTACACCCTGCATCCTCGAGATTTCGGCCTGCCGGTGCACGAGCTCAGCACCGTGGCCTCGGGAAGTCCAGAAGAAAACGCCAAACTGGTGTGGGAGATCCTCGACAACAAGCTGCCAGAAAACCACCCAGTACTGGATTACGTGCTCATGAACACTGCGGCGCTCGCCGTCATTGACGGCGCCGCACGGGACTGGAAGCACGGCGTCGAGCTGGCGCGGCTCAGCATCAGCTCGGGCAGCTCCAAGAAAGCATTACAGACGTTTGTCGATATTACAAATAGTATATAGAGCGTGAACGACTAAAATATTTTAGATTACTATCATTGTGCTCTAAGTCCTGTTGAGCCGCCTACAGTTCTGACGGCACCGAGCATAACGTAGCAGGATCTTTCTCTCGTAAGACGCGCTGCGCGCAGCTCTTTTTTTGGCTCGCTTCGCTCGAGCTTAGCTTGGTATGCTGAGAGTCGGTCTGACGAAGAGCCGCATTGGCTTGCATGGTGATACCGAGAAGTTATCATCCGTCCCTCGACCGTGCCGACTGCCACGTCTCAATCCGGGCTAAGCTCGAGCGATCGAAGCGAGCCAAAAAAAAAAAAAAAAAAAAAGACTGCGCGCAGCGCGTCTTGCGAGGAAAGGATCTGCTACGCTCGTCATGCTCGATATCATCCGGCGGCGCCGCACGGCGCGGCTCAGGATTACAAATAGTATGATTGCAAATAAAATAATTAGGCTATTACCATTGGCGCTCGAATTCCTGTTGCTCCAGCACCGCCTGTTTGATATCCTGTGGAATATGCGCAAACACGTGTTCGGGCACGTCCTTCAGGCCAGTGCGAGTTACATGGTTCGGCTGGCGGCTGATCGTGTCGATGACAACCTTGGACCCGTCGGCGATTTTGGACCACTTGCGCTTGGTGGGCTGTGTGTTTTTGGAGAAGAAATACACCCCGCTGTGGCCCTCGTACACGCCCTTGAACGTTTTACGCCGTCGGTTGGCTAGCTCGGTGTTGTAATGCGACGCGGACGAAGCCAATTCATACATCCAGTTTTCATCAGTCAATGGAACCTTTTTCTTCTTGGACGCGTTCATGTCCCGGAGCGCGTCGCGGGTCTGCATCGGCTGTTGGTTGTTGTATTGGTGATACACCGACGACGCTCCGTGCCAGGCCACATACTGGTTCTTGTTGTATGTGCCGTCAGTCGGCAAAACGTCGTCTTTATCGGCGATTTCGCCTGGGGTGAATCCTTGAGCTCGGGCGTCGTTTTCGTAGTAATCATCAACAACTCGTTTCCCGCCAACTACGATTCTGGATCCAAATTCTCGATATACTGATCGCGCAGTGACCACTCCAATGGCTCGCCCTTTGTATGAATGTGGAATAATCTCGCGGTTGATCAGATCAAACTTTTCCTCTTCGTTGGTGATAATCTTGAACAGCCGCTTGTGCTTTTGGAACAATAAATACGAATCCCGGAATCCCATGCATCGTGCCGGCTCAGTACTCAGCATGTACAGCCGATCGCTGCGCCCGAGCACTGTGAATGTTCGTACCCGGTAATCTCGTCCTCCAAGCAGTTCCCCGTTCTTGGTTACCTTGGTTTCGCCTTCAGGATCATCGGCCAGCTCGATTTCGTCGTCGACTACCGTCTGCGGGTTGCCATTCTCGTCCAGCGGCACCTGGGTAACCGGGTGATTCTTGGCAGCCTTGGGCCGTGGACCGGTGCCTGGGCCGGCCTTGGATGGCGGTCGTCCACGCTTTCGAGGAGTGGCTTCTGCGTCTGGGTCGTCTGGATCGCCTCGCGGCTTGTTTTTGCTTCCCGGCGGTCGGCCTCGTCTTTTTGGCGCGGCGCCTTGCTCTGCTTCCTCGATATCGTCAATGTCAATGTCGTCGTCTACATCGCCATCCACATCGCCATCGATATCGACATCGGCATCTTCGGGGTCGTGATCATGGTCGGCCATGTATTCGTCATGGGGCTCTTCTTGATCGAGCGCTGCGATTTGCTCAATCGTCTCTTCGTCATGTTCTTCCTTGAACCGTGCTGTTCGTTAGCCTTTGCGACTGGAGTTGGCATATGCATACTGCTTCTTCGTCGGGGCATTGTTGTGGTGGTCGTGGTGGTGGTGGTGGTTGGGAGGTGAAATTTGGTGATATGGTGATGCAAATTTTGGCTGGCGGTTGGGACATGGCGCGTGGGGCGTGGCCAGGGGCATTCGGCGCGGTGGATCGTACTGGGTGGATGAATTTGGTCCATTCTACTGATGGAGCTAATCCAACGAGTCCTAGTGTAGTTGGATTTAGAGTGTCAATATCGTGGTACTAGTTTATGACTGGCTACAGTCGGAAACACGTCGCTGTGCTCAGTAACCTGGCCGAAACGCTTTTAAGATATCAATATACAGTCGATAGTGCTGTAGGCAATTTCTAAACTACTCGGCCTGATCATGAATAAAGCTGAAGCTAAGATTGGCGTGGCTTTGAATAATATGCGCCAGCAAGGGGTTAGACAGGATCATTATCAGGTTCATTGGTCGAGCTGCAGACGTGGGGGGCGGTATGCATGCGTCATGCACCTGGAGAACAGTGCAAAACGCGTCTCGTAGTCTCAGCGGTTCAAACTCAACCATTCGCCGCTTTCGATCGCCGAAACTCCAGCACTCCATTCGTTTCAAATATGGGGTGCGGCGCTAGCGCCGCACCCTGACGCTGCAATGTCTTAATATCCAGCTGGCCGGCAAACCAGGTCCCCAAACCAACATCAACGCAATTTTTACACAAAAATACCTCCAGGCAGGAGTTTCTGCATCTTGGCCAAGAGTGTCAATCGGTCTCTGCGCATATCCCGGTCCGGTCGGGACTCTTGGTGCGACGACGTTGCCTCAAAATACCTTGCCATCCCTGCCCACACACTCACACGCATTCATACCAAACACATTTTCTACGTTACAGCAAAATGGGTCCAAAGTCGGCCTACAACGCCCCAGCTGGGAAGGCTCCGGCTGAGAAGAAAGAAATCGGCAAGAAACCTACGGGTGAGAAGAAAAAACGAACCAAGGCCCGACGGGAAACTTACTCATCCTATATCTACAAGGTGCTCAAGCATTTAACTCATCCAGATACAGGCATCTCCACCCTGGCCATGTCCATCATGAACTCGTTTGTCAACGATATTTTCGAACGGGTTGCCACCGAGGCTTCCAAACTCGCCTCGTACAACAAGTCCACCATCTCGTCGCGAGAGATCCAGACCGCCGTCCGACTCATTCTGCCAGGCGAGCTAGCTAAACGCGGCATCTCGGAGGGCACTCGGGCTGTTTCGAAGTTCAACTCTGTATAGGTTTGTATTCTTTTTGTTGTTTTTATTTATATATTATGATCATGATTGTCTTGAGGTGATTGCCACCTTGGACATCATATGATCCATGTAGGCACGGATGAAGTTTGCTCTTTCTATCTACGCGCTTTTACATCCAATCACACCCGGACACCCGGTATAGATGTGTGATGGTACATGTAGTACCTTCGAGCAAAGATCGAGCTGGCGCAGATCGTCAGCCGCCACAGCGCGTGGGGCTCGTCGTGCTACATTCGAACGGATGCGTCAGAACAAATATGCAACCCCGTTCAAAGGCCATCTCAATGGATTTAACAGGTTCAACAGCCTATGTTACTTCGTGAGTCATGCTGAAGGCCATCCAATGTCCCACCAACACAGTGTCCGGTGGTTTTCAGTGGCTCGTCTCCACCACACCAGTTCAAACTATATTCATAATCTCGTGCTTCAGTCCGCAGACAGTCTTTGTACTATATGGCGAACATTTGAAGTATGACGAGGATATCGAACAGCTTTATGTTATACTGGACAAGTCGGATGACTTTGAATCCTCTGGGTGCTTGCTCAGCGAAGCACGCGTGTGAGAAGACCGACGATGGCGCACAGAGCAAAGAAAAGAAACCAGCTTCTGCCAATATAGAATCATTAGTATCATAGTTGATTTTCCTCAGTATGACGAGATCTGTATCTGACCCGTGCATATGCGGCTCCAAGCATCATATGCTATGTATGCCTACTCTTCTTGGGGTTGCAGTGATCCGGGGGCTCTCGCACCGGCATATATACATCATACCAACAAAGGCACTCCACCAGGCACACTGCTCATTGAATCCAGGCAATGCGTAGATTGCCTATATACACGTCACTACTGGCCGGCGCGGAAATCACTGCGAAACCAACAGAAGCAGACACTGGCCTATTCAGCCCGAGACTACATACACAAGGTGTATTTTTGGTAGATTTTCATTTAACCGACAACAGAGATATAAAAAAATGAACTCTATATACATATATGCAGCTCCAATGTTCACATGCCGCACGCGGCGGCATTGGCAGACAATAAAAAACTTACACAAATACTCCTCGCCATTGCCATCCCGATACGGAACTGTAAAAACGGATCAAAATCGCGCTATTCCCAATCAATATCACCCTACACAAGGACACGTCATCACAGGATGCATCCAACAGCAATGTGGCTGCTGAGGCGGGATGCCGCATGGTGGGCCCGCGCGCGTGACTGCAAATTCTTCCTTGTTTACTCCCAACACAGATAACTCTCCCGACATGTCGTCTGGAGCGAGCCATGTTAATTGTGCTCCCAACCACCACAACTCTCAACCAATCAGATCTAAGTATTACAGTTGCGATATTCTTGAGTTATTCTTCCGTTCTTGGAATCCATAAAAGGAATTACGATTCGAATACGACGTAAAAACAAACATAAACACAGCAAACAATGAGTCATTAATATTCGCCACCCCCGCTTTAGTTGCAGCCAATGAAAATACGTTCCGGTGGTTAATACATGGTCAATGCAGACGCGTCGTAGTGAAGTAGTCCCAAATTTGTCGCCCCCAACAATTGATCATCCACCACACAGCACCTAAAATGACAAAGCTACATTGCCTTGCTGATGTTTGTTTAATTCCGGTATTATTATAATAATTACCAAATACAGAACTAACTACAGGCCCAGATCGGGACCCCGACCTCGTCAGTATCAGACTACATTGCAGAGGTGGTCAAAGTGTTCAAGGAAAGTGGTGTATCGTACACTCTACACTCTGCCGGCACCACACTGGAAGGGCCATGGGATGAAGTTACGGCCGTGATTGGCAAAGCCCATGAAGTTCTGCATTCTCAGGGCATTGTGCGAATCCAAAGCGATATCCGAATTGGCACCAGGTATGTTCGTTCTTGAGACGCGTCGAGGAATGTGCTAACCTTAGACAGAACCGACAAGAAGCAATCCCCGCAAGACAAAATCGACGCTGTGATGAAGAAGCTCGGCTAAAAAGTATTCATGTATAATATGTAAGAACAATAAAAAGCAATAAATAAAAAAAACGCGTCTATTAAGTACCAGATGAATGACCAAGCTACTGTAGCAACATATCACACAATAAAGAAGGATGGCGTATAAGCGCGCGCTTCTCCATTGCAAAAGAGCCGCATTATAACCTCGACATTAAGACCGAATAAACATATCAATTACCATAAAATATATAAATAAAAACAACAAACTCAAAAATTAAGCAGATGAGTTGTACTTTGTCACTGCTCTGGTACCTTCAGAAACAGCGTGCTTAGCCAATTCACCTGGCAAGATAAGTCGGACAGCAGTCTGAATCTCTCGCGATGAGATGGTGGACTTCTTGTTGTAGGAAGCCAACTTGGAGGCTTCGGTGGCAACACGTTCAAAGATATCGTTAACGAAAGAGTTCATGATGGACATGGCTCGAGTGGAGATACCAGTGTCCGGGTGAGTTTGCTTAAGAACCTTGTAAATGTAGGACGAGTAAGTTTCTCGTCGAGTCTTGGTTCGCTTCTTCTTGTCACCGGACACGGCGGCAGTCTTCTTGCCAGCTTCCTTCTTTTCAGCTGGAGCCTTACCGGCTGGGGCCTTGGAGGCTGGTTTCTTTTCGGCTGGCTTTGGACCCATTGTTACTTAGTAGAGATTGAGAGTGAGAAAAGGTGAATATTTTTTTGGAGATTGGACACAAAAAAAAAGAGTGAGTTGGAAAAGAGAATAGAATAGTTAGAGGGGGGAGAGGAGTGGTATTTATACGCGTTGGGGTATTGATCCAGGGGGGCGGGGCCATCGGTATCAGAGAATAATCATGATGGGACCAAACCTTTTGATCAATCTGATTCTGTAATAATTATTTTTAAGACAAGAGGATTTTAAGAATACGCATCAAAATGGGCAATACTTTTCTGATTATCACAATCAGGCATGTTGCGCGCGGTACATTTTTGTAAAATCCTGATTGCGCCCGCATTGGGACCAATGTGTGGATGAAACTTTGATTAGAATCGGTTGAGGGTATGTCATGATCCCAAATCAGTATATAAGGTGGAGACAATCCGCTCAAGTAGCTTTTATCTTCTTTCCATCTTCACTTCAACTTTTCTTGACAAAGTCCGAAAAAAAATTCACCTTTTTCTTTCTTCTACATCTTATATTACAAACAAAAATGTCCGGTGGTAAATCTGGTGGTAAGGCAGCTTCCTCTGCTAAGGCTTCAACTTCTCGTTCCGCTAAGGCCGGTTTGGCCTTCCCAGTCGGTCGAGTTCATCGATTGTTGCGAAAGGGCAACTACGCTCAACGAATTGGTGCTGCTGCTCCAATCTACATGGCTGCTGTGTTGGAATACTTGGCTGCCGAAATTTTGGAATTGGCTGGTAACGCTGCTCGAGACAACAAGAAGTCGCGTATTATTCCACGTCATTTGCAATTGGCCATCCGAAACGATGATGAATTGAACAAGTTGTTGGGACATGTTACTATCGCACAAGGTGGTGTTTTGCCAAACATTCACCAGAACTTGTTGCCAAAGAAGTCGAGCAAGCCAACCAAGGGTGCTTCTCAGGAACTCTAAGCAGTTTGCTTTTTTATTTAAATTATTGTCTTAATGTTTTTATGTATTCAATTTTCGGGTGTTAACGTGTATTTCATTCTCTGTTTCTGGCGATTACGCGTCGCATCTTGTCGCTGTGCATTGTCTGGGTTGCCTTGAAGGGTGTATATGTAAAAAAAAATTGTTTTTTGTTTCCCGTGTCATACGTTTCGGTGGAATGAATTTCCTCGATGCGTTTACGGGTTCTCACGAATCGTATGCTCGTGGTCGGTGGCGAAGCGTATGCTGCAAAATAGCACTTTTGGTGCGGCGGAGCTGTACTATTGCACGCGTTAGTCGAAGCACTGTTGTCTGCATTTATCTTATATATATTAGTGATCTTTATGACTTGGGTACAAAATTGAACCGTAACAGCACATGTGGGTCGTGCTTATCCGTGCTATATTGGGTGTCGCATTACGTGCGGCGCTGGCACTTATCACACAATTTGAGAACAGCGGCGCTATTTTCGCATTGAATACCACTTGAATTATTCCTACGCGTTAAAATACTGATGTTGAGCTTCTCAATCTGCCGTGATGTTGCATCGTCTAACCTATGTCCCATGGTCTGGTCTAGTTAAGATATGTTCAATATATATGTTACCTATGATAGTTGGTATGGTAGGGCATCCTGATTACAGATTCACCAATACACTACATACAGATCTGGAGTTGCGCTGTAATGACACGGAGCAACGACCAGACAGTGTACTCATGCAGCTCAGACCAAGGCAGTATGACGAGGGGAGGGGGGTTGCAGTTCGTTCTCAATTGTACGCATACTATCAAGCCGGTATTTCGTCCAAAGAGTTGGTTTTTCTAACATATCATATATATTCCGCTCCATAATGTAGTTGGTGTGTGGTCAGGTTTGTACCTTGGTTCCAGATCAACGCACACAAGGCAAAGGGTATGTACACAGCACCAAGAAAGGCCAATAATGGCAGGTGAAGTCGCTTTATGTGTCACTGATCTTATTACAATGGGATATCCGAAACTTCTGGTGGCCTCTGATGTGGTAGAAAGGATATAACTGAAGCTGATAGCATATGAGCCGCACGGGATGTCTTATCACGATTACACAAGGGCTATGATCGTATACCATCAGCTACAACCTCAGGCGACCAGCCAGGATACGTGGGTTTATAGAGCGTCATTCAATTTGTGTCCTTGCTCGTGTCACAGTCGCAGCCTGCTACTTGCGACAACTGTGGGAGAGGTTGGTACTGCTGGTGCTTGTAATGGGTTGGTGGAATATGTGGTTTGAAACAATACGTGTTTGTAACTAAATTAAACATATATTCAGTTACCCAGGATCGAATGATACCTCCAGCGGTACCATTGTCCATTGAATCTGTTGTCAGGGTCATAGGACGTGACCATGCGGCTGGATGGCGCGAGACGACACATGTGTCGAGTTGCGGACAGTGAGGCGTGTATAATGCAGCGTAGACACACTAGAACAAAAGTCCTGGGGTATAAAACGCGCAACCCCGGCATGTCAACAACGGATTTATGATTTATGATTTATGATCACTCCTCCCTACGACTGGACATTCTCGTAAGGGCCATCATAACTAGAGCAACCATATGATACGGGTGCACATGACACCGAATGTATACATACAGAGAAGTGAAAGCGGACATGTATGAAGCTCTTGCAGTCGTTGAACACAGAATGACAACTGCGTGCGACATATCGATGACACACCCAAGACCGTGCATGCAGGGACGCTGCTTTAACCGATTGGCTACGCTTGCTGACAATATTATATACCATCATCATAAATACACCGAGTATCGGCAGAGACGAGTATCTCCAACCAATCGCAATAGCTTGGCGCTGATACAGCATCAATGCGGCCCGATGACGGGGTTGCCGATCGCCGAGCCTCACGCACGAGCGGCGCCTTGTGAGCAGAATGGATAATCTGCCTTACAGACAGCCCCACCAGCGACGAAACCCCAGCGGTAGAGATTGGTGCAGATATGAGTATTTCTCAAACTGCTTGGTCAACAGAGGGCCTTCAATGTATATTATTACTCGCACACATGGCCATCGGCCAAACGCCGGATGGCAGCACTTGCTGTTTTGCCGAACATAACCTGGGCGGGTTATAGTCTTGATTATATCTAAATTGGTCGACGAGGGGGACGAAGAAATAGTGGATAGGCCACATCTGAGACCCGAGCGCAACAACTCAAACGAGTAGACAGTTAAATATGAGAATCTCTATATGAATTAAACAATACCCTCAAGCCGTACTGGAGCCTCGTCGAATTCAGCCATATCACCAAGAAACTTGCCTACTGCTTTCAGCTTGCGATCTAAAAAGCTGACCATTATATTCTGCACCTTGCCAAAGACCAGCTGATGCAAGTACTCCACCAGGTTCAGGGCGCAATACAACGCCATGGGGACCGTCAGCAGGTACAAGTAGAACCAGTCGCTCTTGTACCATAGCTCAGCCTTCATAATATGATCCCACAGATATGGCGACATGAGTTCATTTTCATGAATAATATAAACACCAAAAGTGGTGGATGCAAAAAAGTTGATGCGCTTGCTTTGAATGTTAATTTTTCGTGCGCACAAGAACAAGCTAGTCGCAATAAATAATGCCAGTGGCGCATAAGACGGGGCGATTAGCAGCTTTTCGTCACTGTTGTCACGACCATTGTCGCTGAGAAAGTCCGATTCATAGTTGGAAAAGTAGTAAAGAGTGACAATGTTGACCAGGACCAAAACCCACGTCACCGCAAGCCAAGTTGTTGCCGACGGCTTTGAAAACGTTTTAGGATACGATCTCAGGTATGCACCGTACATGTACAAAGCTATCAACAGCATAGTCTGGTTGTAGCAGTATCCATGAAGAACATGGGTGAGGGGGAAATATCGAAACACACATTGAGAAAACAGCAATATCGAAACCGTGCCAGCCAGTTCCCGTTGAGTCAACCCACTGACAGCCTTTGATAATGCCGGAGTAAGCATCATGACCAAAATCAATGCCGAAACATACCAATACTGCCCCGACAAGACCGGAAAAGCTTGTTTTTTGAACTCGTTCATGCTGATAGGACGTCCATACATCCAAAAGCCCGCCATGATAGTCCAACACCACGTAGAAACTTTAATCCAAGTCCGCAAGATTTGCGAGAGCTTGGCTGGCCGAGTATTCATAAAATATCCACTAATCATCATGAACAAATGCACCCCAATCTTGCCGTTTGTGCCCATAAAGATCACCAGACTGTGCCGGAAGTTGGTATAGTATTTTTCTTCCTCTGGAGTATCCTCTTTTGGTTTCGGCGGACCGAGTTCGCCCCATCTTGTTTTTCTGGCAAAATGGTGATAAAGGATTAGTATCATTGCGATGACTCGCAAGAGTTCGAAATTTGAGTTTCGAGTGGTTGCCATCGTATGGTATTAAATGGTTAAAGACCAGCTTGACGCAAAAAGAAGAGAATTCCAATATCAGAATCAGCGCAAGTGCTTGGTTTTATAATATTGATACTGTATCCGGCTACAAAGGGGATGATTTACGCACACTCTAAAACCTTCTTACGTAGATCAGGAGCAGTTGTTCCTGGATCTGTAGAGCGGATGCATAATGTACGCCGCGGCTGCATCCTATTCCGTCATTTTTCACCGCTGAAGCGGGCCCCGAAGTGGTCAGTGTTGACGTGTTACATTTTCCTTACGCACCTCTGTGCTGCGCCACAAAGCCCGAAACATGAGCTGCGATCATTGGTTGCCCTTCCTTGAGCTTTGTGCTTGCACATGGGACTTGGATAAAGGCAAAATTAAAGCTTTACCGGTGAAGCCCGGGCTGTTTCGCCGATTCTCATGCACCTGGGTGTATTGTGTACATGCATCTGCTCATTCTTGGGCGGGTAGGGGATATGGCTCCAGATTCTTTCAAGAACAAACCACTTTTCATAAATGCATAGGCTCTACAGATGGATTCGTCAATATCAGCAGTCGTGTTGGATGGGCATTAGAGTACGTAATGTTGGCGCAGTCAAGATCATCTTGCTGGATCAATGATCCACGACCTGGAATGACTTCATCGACCCCCTACAAACACGATAACTCCGTAACTTGATCTACATGTCGACTTGCGTTGCATTGCGTGTATGTAGAGTCTATGAATTTCATATGTCTATGGGGAATAGGCTGAATGCGGCTGGTCCCCCTGAGAAAATTTTGCACTTCCGAGGTGCACGCATTGATACTGACTGGCCTGCTTCACTGATGAGGGGTGTTTGTGGAGTTGTGGAGCACTGCTGCATCCATGATGAAAGCTGTACTGGCTGCCTAAGCACCTTTTCAAAGAGCCGAGCAGCAATGGATCATTCTGTCCAGCGGACCGAAGGCCCAAAAAAGAGCGTATCGCTTGTTTCAAAGCCCTGTGCCAAGTGCCAAGACTGTTGCAAGCAAGGGTGGTATAATTGTCATGATTGCAACGATCGATAAATACAAAAATAAAATGCTGCTAGTTAAAGTTTATTATCCACGTCTTGGCCCTGGCCAGCCGTGAATCCACTAAACCCGCAACAGCTCGAATCAAAATCTAGGTCTGGTATTATCGAAGCATCCTTCTGGAAACCGCCCATATTTCAATATTGCCTGAGCAAAAGGTAGTCAGGCTACGAGCGCGTTCCAATGGCCTGATTCTGCCATCCATCCACGTCAACACACGCGTGCAAGGGGTTCATACTGGCAACGCTGGGGTGCATTGGAACGCCTGTCCATCATAGACTAAAACAGCTCGCAGTCACATAGCTTGATCGCGTTATATTCTCTTCGATATGCGGAGTTCGCATATTCAACGCGCCAGAAACCACTACATCTGCATCTGCCACTGCAACAGTCCATAATGTAATGGCATGGCTTTATCATCCCCTGAATATCACCAGAACAATAGAATATTAGACACCGGGATGCAACCAGCCCGGGCGCCAAACGGAGACCTTATTATCCTCCCGTTGGCCGTGTTCGGCTAAGGCCAAACCATTCCTATGCCACTCTGGCATGACATTGCTCGCCCCGGCACATGGTGAGCTGAAAGAGCGCACTCTCATGGAGGTCGGCTACATCATGGCCGGTTCACCCGGCGCCGCAGCAGCGGCGGCGGTGCAGCCATCCTGCTTACCGAGTATATCGAGGGCAACGTGATCCCTTTTCTCGCAAGACGCACTGCGTGCAGCCTTTTTTTCTGCTCGCTTCGCTCGAACTTAGCTCGCTCACCCACCAGGATCCCTTCTCTCTCAAGACCCTACGTTCGATGTCTCCACCCACCGGGCCCGTGGTGATTGATCCAACGATACCCAACATACCAAAATACGTTCGAGCGAAGCGAGCCAAAAAAAAACGCTGCACGCAGTGCTTCTTGAAAACTGGCTCATCGTACCCACGGTGATAAACAGCATACCAAGCTAAGTTCGAGCGAGCAAAAAAAAAAAAAGCTGCATGCAGTGCGTCTTGCGAGAAAAGGGATCCCGTTGCTCGCTACCTTCGAAATGCTCAGTATCATGAGGCTGCTCTGCGCTCTGCCTGCAAGGCGACAGTTCCAAAGATTATGTCGGTTCGAATCCCGGGAGCCGCAAATGAAAATAATAGCAAAACGGCGCGCCCATCAGTTACGGATCCGCTGCCTAAATCAAGCCGACACGGGGTTGGCACAGCAACACAAAAAGAAACAGATCTGGTGAGACAAAGGCGACCAGCCTGAGTCAGACACTTCCTGCGCACTCTCAAGTGGGAAAGAGCCCAAGATCAAAGACACGACCACAATTATCCGTGCCGATCTATAAGTCAAATTTTTTTTTTGTTTTTTCCCATACATAACCGTTTACCGAGCCACTTTTTCAGTATTTTATTCTTTCTTTCCTTCCTTCTTCACTTTCTTATCATACATCATATCGGTTTATCACGGTATCCAGGTTCAACACCTAACGATAACTTAATATGACCACCATGACCAAGGAAGATCCAGAGCCAATAGTTCACGGTCAACCTGCGTCAGCAGCCACGGCATCGGCTTCAGCAGCACCACACAGTTCAAGCGACAAAAATTCTCCAACCTCAACCGTTTGTCAGAACTGCCAAACATCCACTACTCCTCTCTGGCGACGAGATGAATCTGGCCAAGTGCTGTGTAATGCTTGCGGACTATTCCTAAAGCTACATGGTAGACGGAGACCGATTTCGCTGAAGACAGATGTGATCAAGAGTCGAAATCGATCTAGATCAACCCATACAACTCAACTAAAGGGTAAACGACAAGGCGGTCTACCTCATACACATCATTTGGCAATGCCGCCGCATGGCCATCCTCATCATCCAATGATCCATCCTGGGGTGATGCCCCACCATCCGGTTCAAATGATGGCGGGTCCAGTGGCTGTTTCGCCAAGCTTCCCTCCATCAATGTCACCGCATGTCATGCCACATTCGCCAATGAGAGGACCAATTCACGACCATCCACATCATCCACACATCGAAAACATGCCTACGTTGCCGTCTCCTGGGGTGCCTCCTCAGCTTCATGGCGGCCCGCATGGTCAAAGGCCGATGATGCCAAGCACACCTTCTACAGTGTTTTCGTATACTAATTCGCCTACATTGGCACCATATCCCCATCAGCATCACCAACATCAACATCAGCATCGAAATGGATATCCCATGGTGAACTCTACACCAGCATCGGCAGTCAATTCGCCTCGGTTGCATCCGTTCAATGGTGGTCATCATCACCAGCCGACGCATGGACCAGGGATGTTGTTACCTCCACCACGACAGGTGCATTCTACGAACAATTCGCCATCGTTACGACCTTCCAATGCAGCGTCGCCTCGATTGCCATCGTTTTCGTCATTGAATGCTGCACCTGGACCAAACGGGCAGTCCAAAAGTGCCATTACTACCCCAAACATGCTGACACCACAATCGCGACCTCAGTCACCGGTCAATGCACAAGCCGGGGCCGCTTCCGCCTCCCAACAGCAAGTGCAGCCGACTGCGGCACCAGCACCAGCTCCAAGGGTCCGATTGGGTGCCCGGGGCGAAGCCATGTCTGAACAATTGCGACCCCATTCTCCGGAGGGATCTCGATCATTGGACCGGATCCCATCGTTGAAGGGTTTCCAGGCACAGGCAGGCCGAAAGGAAGAAAAGAGCCGAGTGGCCGAACTGGAATTGGTCAATGATCTGTTGCAATCGCGAGTCAAGCAGTTGGAACAGACGGAGGCCGATACCAGACGGGAACTTGAACAAGCCCGGGCACGAATCGCAGAACTGGAATATGGTGGTACCAAAAAACGACCATCTCCGACCCCGGAAGTCGACAACCCGATTCCAAGGAACGAACTAAAACGGATTAGGGTTTCGGATATTATTTAGTCTTGATCAATTGAGACGACGATCTAATGGGGAGGATACTGCCAGGAAGAGGCTTTGTAAAAAATGCATTATTTATAAAAGAAAAAAAGTGTATAGAATAGAACTAGATGTAACGATATGATGATGATTGATTGTGCCGGACCGGTGCGGCGAGATAGCGATATCGATAACCAGCTAGGGGTCTACTAGGGGAAGGCAACATTACCCTTTAAGGAAAGGAAAATTTTTATCAGTGTCTCACCCGCCGCCGAAAACCGGTACGCCTGCCATCCCATGCCATCGACAACCGAGACATTGTTCCATCGCGGACTCTCCGATAGGGCCGTTTATTGACGTTTTTCTGTTTATTGCAACGCTTGGCCCTTTGGGGTCGAAATGGGGCCACGGCATCAACGCCGTGGGTCCTACTATGGTCCGACTTCGGAGAAACTACAGTCATCGTTGATTGATCCGCCCGTATCAAGCCAGAACGCACTTGATCGGATCGGCAGCACAAACCTTGTCTATCAGTACATGCTATGCCTGTAAGAGGTTAGTAGCACGGAACCACTGCATATATGTCTCAATAGCAGTGGGATGAATCTGGATTTGGCTGTTGAGCTCCTCCTTGAGTGTATTCTATGTCCAGAAACTTCGAAAAAGATCGTGGTCAGCCTGGGTTGGCTGTGACTGTACCAGTTTCTAATCGGGCAACAGCGGGTTGGGCTGGCTGTTCGTGTGTGTCTAGCGATCCTTCAGCATGTTTCCCACTGTCCATAAAGCGCTGAGCGCCACTTGGGGTGCGGCTGGAATGTTGAATGTAATGGCGAAGCACAGCGGGATGTTTTTTCTCGCAAGGCGCACTGCGTGCAGCTTTTTGTTTTGCTCGCTTCGCTCGAGCGTAGCTTGGTATTCTGAGTATCGGTGGCGATGCGTTGAATCATGGGTCTGTTGATGCCACCCGCGTGTCTGTCTATCGCTACGGTCGATATTCTCATCGACAGAAGACAGAGCAGACTTCGAGTTAAGCTCGAGCGAAGCGAGCAAAAGAAAAAAGCTGCACGCAGTGCGTCTTGAGAGAAAAGATCCCGTTTAGTGAGCGAGCCGCATATGCTAGCCTCAACATACAGAGCTAAGTTCGAGCGAAGCGAGCAGAAAAAAAGGCTGAACGCAGTGCGTCTTCCGAGAAAAGGGATCCCGCAGACAGCTCGACCTCTGCTTTTTGCCCGCTGCGTACACTCGATATGCTCTAGGGAGCCCCCGCCGACCCCCGCCAGCGCTGCTTCGACTCCGGGGTGTTGCATTCTCCGTATTTTGGCCCGCCTGGGATAGTCCAGCCGACGGTGGGTAGAGCCCGCTCCCACCCAGGAGTCAACGGTTGCGAGAGTGAATGTTAAATTCGCCGTTGCGATCAATAATTAATCATCTAATAGAGTTGGCGGTTCGATTGGTCTGGACCCCGCAGCTGCACAATCAGATGTCTTTGTCACTATAGGCGAGCGAGCGGGCTCACGATTGTGTGGTGCCGCCGCATTGCAACCGAGCGGTTGCTAGGCAACCGCCCGCCCCCACATGATTTGTGCCGTTTGTCCGGGGACGTCATATGAAAGCGCCACACCCGCCATGGCGACGCTACATAAACTCGGTGGATCCGCTTTTTTTTCTGTTCGAACCAGCATGCATTCACCACACGAGCAGGTATATAACACTTCTGTTAAGCTTATTCGTAGCCTGACACTCGACGACGCTTCAGCGGTACACGCGTTGATGGCGGCCCCGGCGTCTGCACCCGCCTCGCCGACATCACTCGTCATTTCCACGTGCTGTAAAGGCACTGCGAGCATTCTTGCCCGTGGAGAGCTCCACCAAATTGCATCTGTCGCATTCATTTACGAACCAGAAAAGATCAAGTTCCGTCGCATAACGCAACGACGGGTCCAAGCCATGCATAGCCTGCCGGGTTCGACACTGGCGTTGGTGTACGAATCCACCTCGTTATTCACTCCGCACTGGTTACTGCGTCGGATAAAACTAACCGACGATGACGACGAGGAGTACTATTGGAAGGGCTGGGAGCCAACATTAGCACAAGCCGACATGGCATATGAGTCCTGCTGCAAAGATTACCACGCTGCGTCCGAGATTGATAGCGTGTTGCAGCTCAAGGAACAGTTGCATAATAGCCTGGATGGGAGCTCTTCTTCGTCCAGCAGCCGCACTTCAAGCATATCGACCGCCAGCGGCCGGTCGTTTGGCTTTGCCTACTCCACTAGAGCATCGTTACTGGAAGACATGCACACAACCATGCTGGATCGAATCTCCGAAAAAAGCGAAGACAAGCCCAGGGTCGAAGTCGTCGATGACGAGGATGCATATTGGAACATGTACGATAATGTTTGTTGATATATTAAAAGCCCTAACACTAATGAACATTACTATTTAATGATATCGAAGCGACTGTTCCAATCGAGATACTGCCGCTTCCAGCTCTTTTGTAAGTTGAAACACGACCGATTCATTTGCGTCCCTGTTCACGGTGCGGATGTCCCCGATCAGGTCGTTTTGCAACGTCGTGAGCCGGGCAGAATTCTTTCCAAAGTGACTGCCACAAGCTTGAATAACCTTTTGGTTATCTTCCCGATTGCTTGCACTGGTGTTTTCAAGCTTGTTCATAATCTTGCTAACGCCTAGCACCACGGATTCGTCGATCTTTCGGATCATCGCCGCGTCATGGGCATGTATTTCCTTCCTCATCGAAACCATTCCTTTTTCAACGCACCGTTCAACCATCTGCTGCAACTCGTTCTTCAAATCTGTGTCGTCTGGCTTGGAGCCGCTCTGAATGGGGTCCCGAATGTCTTGGATGTCAGCCGCAGCCGGACGCACTTGCTGCCTCTGCTCGACGAGCCGCTGGTTTATACTGTAAAGTGGGCTGTCCAATTTTTCCATTACCTTTCTAGGCAATTTCTCGATATAACGGTTAGTTTCTTTAAATTTCTGCTCAACTTGGTCTGATAAATTGGTGATATCTTGGTTGAGCTCCCCTTGACTACCAGCCAAAGCTTCCAGAGAGCCTTCTATTCGACTCGCTTGATTTTCCACCTCAGTTTCAAGCTTGTTCATGGTAGATGTGACCACCTGGTTCAAGCATTCAAACACAGTGTCGATCCGGTCGCTAATATTTTCCGCTTCTTTTTGGACTTGGTCTTCAGCTCTTTCAATAACGGTCGCAAACTGTTCTCCTAGCCGCATTTGCGCCTTTTCGGCCATCATTTCCAAGTGTGCAACTCTATCCATGGTATCAGCTATCTCGTCTTGAACTTTGTAAGTATAGGATTGGACATCTTCCAATTCCTCTTGAACTGACTCAACAGCTACGCCCAGGGTGGTCACTTGTTCTCTCACATCAGCCTGCTTGTCGCTTGGCTCTACTAGCATGTATTCTTCGTCCGTCTGCTCGGCTACAGCTTCGGCTATAGACTCACTGTCACTAGAAACCTGCTTTCCCATTGTGAATAGTAGATAGAGTATGCAGAGAATTTATTCGATATTGAATCAGTATATATATTCTTTGAAGCCTTTGTCCGCTATACTTGCCAGTATCACAAACCAGCCAAGTATTCCGTGATACCTTCCACAACTAGCAAGTGGTCCAAATCCTGACGCAATCCACTCACCACAACCACCGCCACGGCCGCTTCGTTTCCTTTGACCCGCAATGGGAATCCGCCGCCATGGAAAGCAAATTCGGTTTCAGACAAGCCAAGTGCTTCTACCGATTTATCCTCGATTCTTAGTTTACAGCCCATGTAAAAACTGGCCCGGTCGAATCGCAGCACTACCCGTTTCTTTCGTTCGATCCAGTGTTGATTGTCCAGCACTGCGCCAGGTTTTGACAGGCAGTGGAAGAGCACCTGGCCGTTTGGCTGAGCAATGTGGATTGCAACTGCTTGTTCGTGCTTCTGAGCCTTTTTTCGGAGCAAATTGCCAAGCTCCCAGGCCACGTTGGCGTTGAATGCTGGCAACACGCATTGCTGTTCGTGTTTGGCCAAGACGTCGAGCTATTTTGGTCTTGTTAGTGGTTATGTCACTGTCCCATTTACACATACGTCCAGATCAATGTCCTTTCTAACCATGGTGGAGTGATGCGATGAGGTAAGGAGTAGAAGCATCGGGCGGGATGCGTCCGTTTTATATGGTACCTGGCTGAGTAAGACACGGGTTCTCGTCCAGGACACCGGGCTTGTATGCAGCTTCCAAGCAAAGTATCGACAGATAATTCAAGACTGATCAAGCATGGTTGCGAAATTCCGAAATGCGGCTCAGTGCTGATGTTTTCAATGCCTAAAGACAATACCAATGTACAAAAAGAATAAAAAAGCGTGTTCAAAATAATAATAAAACTGATATATCAAAAATAATAGTAGTAAAAATAATCATAATAGTAAAAGAATTTGTTCGGTTTTTTTTGGCCCTCAAGGGATCAATGCCCATTAGATAAACAAGGCAATACCAGCAGCAATGGCCAGTAAGCCGGTGACGGTGGCTCGGGATGCGGCACCTTGTTCCGGGGCAGTTGCTGCTTCTGGTGAGATGGCTTCGGCCGATTCCACTGGAGCTTGAGAAGCGCTGCTGCCTGGCAAAGAGCCACCTGCAGAGCCCGGAGAAGATCCAGCTGGAGATGAGCCGCTGCCTGGTGTAGAGCCACTTGGAGCTACAGCGGCAGGAGAAGCTTCTGGAGAAGAGCCACCTGGAGAAGCAGCAGCGGGAGCAGCTTCAGGAGAAGAGCCACCGGGAGAAGCAGCAGCGGCTGGAGCAGCTTCAGGAGAACAGCCACCAGGAGAAGCGGCAGCTTCAGGAGAACAGCCACCAGAAGAAGCGGCAGCTGGAGCAGCTTCTGGAGAAGCGGCACCTGGAGAAGAACCACCTGGAGCAGCTTCTGGAGAAGAACCACCTGGAGAAGCGGCACCTGGAGAAGCAGCACCTGGAGAAGCGGCACCTGGAGAAGCGGCGGCTGGAGCAGCTGGGGAAGAACCACCGGCACCAGAGCCTGGAGAAGACCCGCCTGCTGGAGAAGATCCTGATTCTGGTGAAGAACCACCCGGAGCAGCGGCGCCTGGAGAAGCACCAGCGGCTGGAGAGGATCCTGAGCCTGGCGAAGAACCACCTGGGGCAGCAGCACCTGGAGAAGAGCCAGCTGGGGAGGTCCCTGATCCTGGAGATGAACCAGCTGGAGATGAGCCACCCGGAGCAGCGCCTGGAGACGAACCACCTGGAGCCGCAGCGCCTGGAGAAGCTGGTGAGCCTGGCGATCCCACAATAGGTGTTGGCCCGATGCAAATACCCCCTGGACAATTGGCTGGGCAGACACCATTTGGACAAGCAACAGTTGCTGGTTGAGGAGCAATTGGAGCAGCAGGCACTGAGACACCGGCTGGAATGCCCAATGGAATTGGCGTGGCGCCTGGCGCCACTGCAAGCGGCTTGCAGGTGGAACAAGGCGAAGCAGCCGCAGGCACTGGGGCGATCGGCACTGGCGAGCCGTTTGACCGTGGAGGCGGCAACCCCGATGGGATCATACTGGCCACCGGCACGGGCAAGATTCGCGTTGTGGTGCATGGTGGGGCTGGGCAGGCTGGACACGATGTGGTGATGGTCTGGCTCATAGGCGTCAACAGTGGTGGACTCGCTGGAGCAGTGTAGGTGCAGAACGGTGACATGACTGTGACTGGTGTGTTGGAGCAAATGGTGGTCAAGGTAGAGACACCGGTAAACAACTGGCAGTAAGGGCATGGTGTGGTGATGGTCTTGCAGCCACCGGAGCAGGTGGTCAATGTCACTGGTGGCATTGTTGGACAGGTCACCTTTGGCGTGGTGGTACACAAGCCGAGACAACATTCAGTGATGATCTGGGTGTAGGTCAAGGCAGGACACAACAATGGATCAACCCACATTCCGGCAGTAATATTCACCGTAATAGGCAGGATGATGGACACGCCAAGCACCACCGAGATATTGGCACCGGAAAGAGGCACCCCTGACGCAGTAATGACAGCTGGATCCAAGATAGACACACCGATTGACACTGCAGGATCGCCGACAAGTGGATCAACCAACGGGTCTGTCGGGTCGAGTGGCGCTGGCGTAACGACAGCCGCCGGGTTGACGGCTGGTGGATCACCAGCAGGCAACACATTCGCAAGCGGGTCGGCAGCAGCAGCAAGACTAGCAGCAGGACCAGTGACGTTCATAGGGTGGAGTGGTATGGTTGTACCGTTGGTCAAAGGGATGTTGCCATTAGCAGGTATTGAAGCTGGAAGCGTGCTGTTGGAGGTACCATTGAGTGCTGCTAGTGGATTTGGAATTGTGCCGTTGGTGGTGCCATTTCCAGCAGCCAGTGGATCAGTCAAAGTGGTGTTATCAGAGGCCAGTGGATCTGTGACAGTGCCATTGGCAGCTGCAGCAGGAGAAGTGCCATTGGCAGCTGCAACAGGTGTAGTGCCATTGGCAGCTGCAACAGGTGTAGTGCCATTGACAGCTGCAGCAGGTGTAGTGCCATTGACAGCTGCAGCAGGTGTAGTGCCATTGACAGCTGCAAGTGGATCAGCCGCAGTACCATTGCCACTTGCCGGTGGGGTTGCAGTGCCATTGGTAGCACCAGAGAGTGGCGTAGTGGCGCTGGCATCTGCAGGAGCTGTCCCATTGGCAGTGGCTGCAGAGTCAGTTGGCAATGTGGAGACAGATGACGCAGCCGAAGCAGAACCGGTGGTACTAGCTGCCGATTCAGTGCTAGACAATAAAGAGCCCGAGACCGAGCTGGACAAGGAAGAGCCTGAGACTGAACTGGGCAAGGAAGACCCGCTTGGAAGGGTCGACGCCCCACTTGACACCGACGAGCCAGCTGGTGTGCTGGACAACGACGCCCCCGACGACAGACTGGCTGAGACCGATGCAGAGAGCCCCAGCATAGAGTCCAAAGCCGATGCCAGAGAACCAGAACTGGCAGGCATAGATGCACTAGAGACGGATGCGCCATATGTGGGTGTGCCAGAGGCAGAGGCGGCGAGCACCGACGCGCTGACTCCAGATGCAGCGGACGAGGCAGACTTGGAGCTCTTGTCAGACACGGACACCACGCTTGGAGTTGCAGTCAGATCGGAGGTGGACACGTCGGTTGGCACCGCAGTGTCTGGAATAGACTCGATAGCGGAGGACAAAGAGTCAGCCACAGACACCGATGCTCTAGGGCCGGTGGCAGAGGATGACCCCGAGACGGGGCCCGGAGCTGATGCCGACAGAGCAGCAGCAGAGTCAACAGCTGTTAACCCAGTGGCAGAGGATGCGCCCGCAGATGAAGCACCGGAAGAAGCAGCGAACGATGGAGCACCTGAAGATAACGCGGCCGATGCGGCAGATAATTGAGCCGCAGATGATGCGGCGGGATCACTGCTAGATTTTGCTGAAACTGAGGCACCCAGCATTGACAAAAAGTTTGGCGAAGAGGATACAGCAGATGATGGGGCCACAGACGATGGAGCAGCAGATGATGGGGCCACAGAAGATGTGGCAGCAGACGATGCAACAGGCGGTGATGCAGAGCCAGCCAACGGCTTAACAGATGACAGGGCATCCGAAGATCCTGCTGGAGCGGCAGATGATGTAGCCGGTCCAGCAGGTGAAGACGGTGGTGCAGACGATAGAGCGACAGACGATGCAGCCGGTTTAGCAGACGAATCTGGTGGTGCAGAAGATTGAGCCACAGACGATGCGAATGGTTTAGCAGATGAACCCGGCGGTGCAGAAGATGGAGAAGCAGCAGCAGCAGTAGCAGAAGAAGATGGAGCAGCAGCAGCAGAAGATAGAGCAGCAGACGATGCAGCGGGTTGAGCAGATGGAGCAGCAGCAGCAGAAGATAGAGCAGCAGACGATGCAGCGGGTTGAGCAGATGGAACAGCAGCAGAAGATTCTGGTGGAACTGACGCCGCGCCAGATCCCGACGCAGCCTTGTTCATCAGCTCTACAGGAGCAGCAGTGGTACCCACTACTCGGTCTACTGCAACACTAGCGGTAGCCATGGCAGTTTGCTGCGAAGCCGCAGCGGTGGCAATGGCCGCTTGGACTTCGTTGAAAAAGGCAGTTGGATCCATCTTCCCCCGAAGCACATCACTGGCATCAAATGCAAACTCACTGGACAGTTGCTCGTTGGCTAATACAACTTCAACAAGCGACTTGACCTCTGGATCCGACAGCCCGCTGTTACTCACCACCGCAGCTGTGACAATGCTAGCAATGCAAGCCACAGTTGTAGCATGAAGTATCATAGTTGTACAGAAGAAACGATCGGCTATTCGTGAAAATTGAAAAAAAAAAATACTCGTAGAGTCGTAGAGATTGTTGTAGTATAAATGTAACGAGTGTTGGTTCTCTCTATAAATGCGAAGCGGGTCAAAAACAAATCAAATTAAACTGTAGAGGATAACGAAGCAGAAAACAAAAAAAAAAAGAAGAAAGGCGGAACTGTCTATGGGGAAATCTATGGCGTTAAATAGACTCAGTTTAGCGTTCCACTTGTTTTCATGTAGCTCAGTATCAACCCGAGAGGAGGGTGCACATACAGATGGTGATTGAAAAAGAAAACAGCACAGAAAAAAAGCAAGGGGCTGGCTTCGAGGGGAATACATAGTAGTGAGATGGTTTTGGGGTTGAGTTTGAGCCCTTCGACAGCATGTAATTGTGAAGGGTGAACAATCTAAGACGCCACCAGTAGTCATTAAACATGGAGAGTTGCTCGGGTGATGTCCTAATAGATGGTTCATTTCGGTTATACCACTCCATTGCCGGCTAAAAATAGCGGACCCATCAGTACAATTGCTGAATCATACCAGCATATAGTGGAGATAACCATAGAAGTGGTTGCTGGTTGCAAGCAGCTTGCGGAAGGCCAAGACTCCGTTGCTAGGCCCGATGGAAAATACATCAGCCCAGTGATTCATCAAGTTGTTTGAGACAATGTACAGTTTAGAATAATACTGCATAGAAAAGCATTGGAAATAGCTTGTTTGTTTACCTGCCACCTTGTTTTCACGAGGGGACCTCCCCGGAGAAACTACTGGGGCGTTTTGTTTATTGTCTCAATTTGACACTTTAGGGTGAGGCAGTTTGGGGGTGCACAACATTGGGCCCATTCGGCTGGCCATCATGAGGCTGACGGTGGATGATCATCGCCGATCTGCGGCTCATCCCAGAGTTTTGAATCACAGAATCGCGGAAAGTTGATACAGAAGGGAGAAGCAGTTATTATTTTTTGTAGTGAAAAATAGATCAAAAATCATCACAAGCTCCTTTAGTAGACCCTTTGTCGAATGACATGCTCGGGTCCTGATGGCGAGTAAAGTTTGAGAGTGAAATAGAGTTTCGAGATCTTAGACAAATGCCTTGCACCGGCTCTCAACAAGCCAGCACGCCTTACACTGTTGAATACGAGCAGGCTGGATGTCTTACAAAGGACCCGTGGCTTATCCTGTGCGAGTCTTGGAACCAAGGGGAAGTGGACGTCATTAGGTTGTATTTCTCCAAATACGGCACTTGGACATGTTCAAGATGCTGGACATCAACGACACCGAAAGCCAAACAAACATGCAAACACAAATAAATAACACATGGTCCAGGATATTATTTCACGTGCACGGAATTTTATCCGCCCTGTTGAAACTCTCCTTTATCATTATAATCGCTGCATATATCTGCATCTTGTAATGAAAATAAAAAAGGTTGGTAGGTGCATGATCAGCTTTTTTTGTCCTCCCCATCTTCCCCGACGCTGTGCATTGCATCTGCACAAAAGGGTGGCTGGTGTGAATAGTAACCCCTGGAGCATGCCAAGACCATTGTTACATGAAGTTATGCTTCATGAACAGTACTGCGAAATTGAAAGATTAGGTTGATGGTGCACTTCCGCACTAAAAATAAATTGTTCTTATAGACACCGAACAAGCTTTGGATATAATTTTTACAACTGCATGACCGACAAGGGTGATATTAATCTCAATGGCTCTGAGGAAGCTGGTTCCTAAAAATAACAAGCAGAAAAGAGAACATGCAATTTTGGAAACTCCTTGGCTCTCACGGTTGATATCGGACGTCGGACCGGTATGTCGTCAAATTTCAAAAGCCCTACCCAGTGTGATCTGCTTACTTTCGACATTCATGTGCATGTTCACATCTGGTGCAGCGATAGCAAGCACACATATTCATACTCCAGCAACGCCCCTTGCCTCTACCGCGTATTCCGAAGTGGAGCAGGGACCGGACTCGGCGGGGAGAGGCATTCGTCCTGCGCATGGCTACGACCTGCCGTTGAGTTTGTGCCAAGGGGTCGCATATCTACCGATGTCATACTCAATTAATCCAAAAAGATATTCACATACTGCTGGCTCTTCTCTCGCATCCTCGGAAGGAGCAAAAAAATCCAAAAAAATATGGACGACACCGGAATTGAACCGGGGACCTTTCGCATGCTAAGCGAATGTGATAACCAACTACACCAGACGCCCTTTTTTTCATTTTAAAACCCGACTCTACCTAGCGGAGATGTCAGCCTCACATCGTGCGGCTATATTGAGTCTGCCAATCCTAAGGAACACATGCCTGTCATGTTGGACTTTATATCCACAGTGTTTGATCAGGGTGATCGAAAGGATGTCTACCGTATCTTTTTTCGGCGGCAGACAGCCTCTCATCCTGTGAGGCACTAAAGTCTTGGGGAGGTTTTTGAGCCGTGAGCGGCTTTTCCTCCCCACCGTGAACATGGGTAATTAGTATATTTTATAGTATTTGTAGTTTAATATATTGATTGCACAGAAAAAAAAAAAAAAAA
>JAJLUP010000072.1:0-37280 GCA_030564285.1 Blastobotrys parvus
TATTAGGAGGGGTGCGTGCGGTGTGCGGTATGGTATGATGCATTGAGCTGCAGAGAGGGCTGAACTTGAACAAGCTCCCCCGCAAGAACAAGGAACAAAAGCTAGTGAAAAAGAAAAATGAATAATTTTTTTTCCACCAATAAAAGTGAATTGTCCAGGTGATTGAATGGACAAAACATCAATTCATTCTGTGTTTTCATCCTATGCCTTTGACTAGTAGTTTGGTGGTTGATGATTGATGGCATCGTCGACTTGCATAATCAGTCAGACACGGCTCATTTTTTTGCACCCTGAGTGACATGGTGCGTCAATGGGATGACTTCCATGCAAGGTGCTGCTGTCCAAGCCAATGGAGCCATATTCCATGGATTTTGCGAGAATTGAAGAAGAATCGCACCAACACACAAAACTCCGCTTCTGGAATCTCTCCATAATTGCCAGCCATCTTCTGACCCAAACAGGCGTACGTGTAGTGATAAACAATGTAAGAGCCTTTGTCTTGCTATTGTGGGTGGTTGCCATGGTAACGCCATTATCGAGAGCGGGGGACCCCAAACAAATCCCCATTCCAGATCGGGATGTCCGCATTATGGATCAGAATTCCCATTGCAATGAGAGACAGGGAACAGCGAGATTGGAACCCTTACAAAAGAACTTTTTGGTATCGTAGAACACTGGTATCAGTAATAGAAAGTCTGTTTTGTGAAAAGAGGAAATAGGTAATCAACCTGCAACTTGCAATCTGTTTTTTTAAGTGATATATCAACATACCCTTGTTATGTGGTAGCAATCAGTTTCGCAATGACGTATATATACAGCTGAGGAGTATTAGTCGAGTACGTCTACGTCCAAGTGTCGAGGGGAGAGAAGCGAATCTATACAGGAAGAGAAAGAAAAGTGCAGGGCGTACCTTGGTATTTATTGCAATTTCAATTCCATTGAGATCTGTTGTGTTTGCCCAGAATAATGATGATCTGATCCTCCCGTATCCCAGGGCCCTGCTTGGATTCGCAGCCCAGTACGGCTAGGCATGCGGGCGGTTGCCCCGGTTACGTGATCGGTGTCTGAGCCAAGAGCTCTTGGTAAACCATCTTTGGGGGCTGGTTCCGGTTCCGTCTACTGACCCCCTGGAAATTTCATTTCTGATTGGATGGCTGGGTTTTGAGATTCAAGAATCGAGAACCGGTCTCTCTTTTTCTGTTCATAGTCTGCCAAGTTCTTTCCTATGTAGCCAAGTAGTCTAGAGCAGGATGGTGGTATTCCCCAGTGTCACAAATCCTACATTCCTCTCAAACCAATTGTGGTTCCCACGCAGCGGGTACGAGCTTACGCCAACAGCCTGTTACTGGATAACAGCATTTTTAGGGTTGTCACGGGTGATCCAAACTGGTCTCCAAAGTTCTGTTCTGTTCAAGCACACCACTTTTCTGGCGATCACCTTTGACTCCAGATGAGCAGAGACAATCTCATTGAAGTGGCTGACTATTCAGCCACTGGCCCAGGGAATATACCATTTTTCTTGACTTGTGATCGGTTGCTGGATGCCAAGGATGCATGTAGTCAAAGTTATGCACTCAACTCTCTTCCTCTCTCTCTTCGAAGGCGAGAGTTTGAGGATCCACGTTCATCTGACAATCCAAGAAATTGCTGCTCCCCCGCGTAGTAGTATTAATACAAATGCAAACTAATCTATGTACTACCGTCTCCCTTTTGGTTTATAAAAAAAATCGTAAAATGCATCAATGCGAAATAAAAAATAACTGGCACCCAGTCCTAATTCTCCACCAGTCGATATCGTCGACATCGCATGCACCACACATGACGGGTCCCGCCGTCTTGCTGATCCATGCCCAGGTTCGGAATGTTCATATCACCATGAGCCCGCATGCCCATCCGCAAACACGGCTCATGGAACCCATGGCCGCACTCCAGCCGGATCAATCGACTGTAGTCACCCTCGGTATCGCCCACACACAATCCCAATGGCAATGAGGCACATTGTAAGTCTCGACGATCAAACAACTCGTTATCACCGAGTCCATCCGTCGTGGTCGTGGTCGTGGTTGTGGTGGAATGGCCGCCCCGCACGTTGGTGGAGCTGCGAGGGGCTGAATATGGATGATGGCGAGATTCTCGGTTGCTTGTGGCGCGGCTGGTATCGGCAGCTCGTGTTTCTGAACTGGATCCCGGTGTAGTAACGCCAGGTGATGACGACGACGAAGTCGTTGCCGCAGCTGGTCGTGGTCGAACCACAAAGCTTCGCTGGGCGTCTTGGCTGGATGTGTTGAGTGAATGGAGCATGGTGTTCATGGCTTCTCGCCCCACAAAAGTATGAGCATGCGGTGAATCGGGATTGGTGTTGTCATCTAATCGCGAATCAAACACCAAAAAGCTCATCATTCCCGTGGCCGGATCATACTGGAATCGCCGTGGAGCCTCGTTGGCTCCTGCTGCTTGCTCAGTGTCACCAGGAACAGATTCCGGTGGATCCCCTTCATTTTGTGTCGCCGCAGCCGCAGCTGGTTGACCCTCAGCACCACGTGGTTGGGTCTGAGTATCTTGAGGATTCACAGTGCCATTTCGTCGTGCCGAAGTAAACAGTCTGTTGAAAAAGTCCAGAAATGACGTCCCTTCTGGCGTTTGACCTGTGATTCGCAAATACTCGGTATGACTCTCAATGGCAGTCCGACACATTGGACAAGTATTGGAATCCTTGAGCCATTCCTTCAGGCAGCTCAACCCAAACCGATGGCCACATGGCATTTCAATCGGCCGATGGTCATCTGGAAGTTCTTGTTCTTCTTCATGTGCATGATCAGGAACCGATTCTGGAGGATCTTCCATCTCCTCATCGTTCTGCACTTCTACCGGCTGAGCCGGAAATGATTCCGGTGGATCATCATTGGAATCCCCATCTTTCAAGTTTCCTTCAATGTTGTCCTTCTCCTTTAGCCCTGAACTAACATTCTCATAAGGGTCGAAACAAATGGAACACTGCTTTGGCTCCTCAACCCCGCCATAATCCACCTGCTTCAACCGCCGGATGGCCCTCTCGCTGGCACGCGGTTTTGGTGGCGGTTGAAATGCATCCATGAATTGTTGAAACCCTCCTGCGACTCGGTTTCCGTCACCATCGCTCATGCCGGAAAGAAATGGAACGCCTGCGCCGCCAAGATTGACGATACCAGGCAAAGGACCGGTGCCAAACTGGAAAGTAAAGTTGCGGCGTGGCTGTTGCTCTTGAGCACCACTATCATCACTGCTGTTACTATCGGCTGGCGGTCGAAACTGGACTCCGTCTCGATCCAGATCAAGCGAGACGGTATAAATATGGTTCACCATGTACATTGTTTGATGCTGACGTCGGCCATTCTGACCTTGATTATCACGCTGGCGACGGTCACCACCCTGCTCACTATTCTGACTGCTGTCGCTCATGCTGACGGTGATGGAACTGTAACGATATTTGTGCTGGATCCTGGTCGCTTAAAGAAACGAGCAAAAATAATACAAATAGCACGGGGTAGTTTCGTGAAAACCCCCCAGAATTAATAAAAACCGCCTCTACTAAGATTGAAAAACAACAACGAAGCGTCCGTTAATTGTAGGGAAAGACTCAGCCTAGGGATGTTTTTGTGGAGTGACAGTGATAATGATGACGAATGAAGTTCAGCAAATGAGGCACAGATTTAATCTGAGTAAGCGTCAAAATACGCGCTGGGGCTCGGTCAGTTTCGGTGCTGGCGCGCCGGCGCTAGTGCCGGAGCCGCCGAAGAAGGTTCTGCTTGATTCTATCGCTACAATAAGCTACTCAGTCCCAATATCCTCATTCCATTCAGATGGCTTCTGCTCAATGAACTTCTGCATAAGATCATAGCAAACTGGACTGTTCAAGTTCACCACCTCCACACCACGGGTCTGGAGATATTTTTCGCCACCAACAAATGTCTTGTTCTCGCCCATCACCACTCGAGTGATGCCATACATCAAGCAAGCACCGGTGCACATGTCACATGGACTCAACGTAGTATACATAGTCGCACCCTTGTATCGTGATCCTGGCAATCGACCTGCGTTTTCCAACGCATCCATCTCACCATGAAGCGTTGGAGATCCCTTTTGGATACGTTGGTTGTGGCCCACGCCAAGCACCGTGCCATCCTTGGCCACTAGACAAGCGCCAATGGGGACTCCGCCTTCGTCAAAGCCTTTGTTTGGGTTAGCCGCATAGTTTTCTGCTCATACTTTTCTGAGCCTGGTCAATAGCCAGCTGGAGATATTCCTGGTCCGTTTTCATGATGATGGAGTAGAGTGGGGAAAAGTTTAAATGTGCGATGCCCTTAGCAATAGAAAATGCGGGTACGCGCGGCGGTAAAATTTGCGGCCAAATCCGGTGCGGCTTGCTTCACTGAGCATACCGAGCATTCGAGCTATCGAAGCGGGCAAAACAAAAATGGCCGAGCGCAGCGGGATCCTCTTCTCTCATAAGACGCACTGCGTGCAGCCTTTTTTTTGCTCGCTTCGCTCGAGCTTAGCTTGGCATCATCATGCTAGTCAAGCCGGCACCGTGGTGATCGATTCAGCACATCTCCTGAGGGATACCGAGCGAAGCGAGCAAAAAAAAAAAAAAGGCTGCACGCAGAGCGTCTTACGAGAGAAGAGGATCCCGCTGCGCTCGGCCTTTTTTGTTTTGCCCGCTTCGATAGCTCGAATGCTCGGTATGCTCAGTGAAGCTGCGGCTCAGCTGTTTCACAGTGGTCCCGTTTTGATTGTAGAAACTACTGTTATGGAATGGCCTCTCGTGCGGTATACGGTGTACCGTAGTTATTGTTAAGATTAAATAAATAAACGACTCTATGTTTCAGCTTCGGTTTCAGGCTTGGTTTCTTTGGTATGCACAATACCATTGAACATCATAGTTCCATAAACCAAAAAGCCAAACCCAATGAGTTGCAGAACCTCGAATGATTCCCATCCCAATAAGTAGGAAACAAACCAAATGCCAATGGTTCGGCATGTATCTATAGTGGATCGCGAGGTGGCTGACAAAGATCTAGTAACGGACAGGCCGCAGAAGTTGAATGTGGCGATGGAGATCATGATAGCCAAGCCGGCAGTGAGCAACACAGAATTGTTCAGCACCTGCTTCAAGCCAAAGAGCAAGTTGAACATGCTGCCAACTGAGTGTCCATGCACAAATGCATACACAATCATGGATCCAACGACTGTGATCCCGGTGCCAAAGCTACCTTCCCATGACACAACTTTGATTGGTTCTAGTGAGTATTTGTTGAGGATATATTCTTCAACAACAAACTGACTTGCAGTAAACACTTGGGCAAACAGTACCATAAAAATTCCTGCGGTAACCTCCACAGGAGTCTTTTCCAGCCCTGTTACGTCGACATGATGTCCAGCTGCGAATCGGGCACTCAATCCAACCAAAAACACCCCCATAGTCACAGTGGTGAGCCCCCACCATTGGACAACGGTGATTCTATGCTTCAAAAATACAATCGACAGGCATCCAACAAACAGCACCAAAGCACCGCGGATCATTTGGTAGATTGACACTGGTACGTACAACAGCCCAACATTCATTAGCGTGGTACCGCAGATGTCGAAAAATGCCGGAATCGCTAACAGAAGGAGCCGTTGGCCCCGTAGCTTTGGAGGTGGAGCTGGGATATTGGTGTTATCAATTGTCTCTGGTACAGTTTCGTATTGTCTTCGTTTAGAAACACGCTTCATCACCAGATAAACAAGCCAGCAGCACATCTCAGCCACGAACATCTGGGCAGTCTGGAACACGGGCTGTTCAAAATGGTCCCGAGCCTTTGGTGGCGCATCACAGTTCCCCACACAGGTGTTGTCCTGGAGCTTGTTCAAGATCGAGTTGGCGCATCCAGACACCAGCATGCCGATGACCAGCGTGGTCTACTCTGTTAGTGATTCTCCTTTCATGTCTCATCATACCACATAATAGTTCATAATATCGTCGCGTTGGTGGGGAAGTAAATGATAGAGGGTCACGATGATAACAGGAGGAGGATATTTTTGTAATCGGTTTAATGTGACTGGCCCGCCGGCAGCGCCGTTTCCCAAAACGGCATACAACGAGGCCATCGCGCCCCCTTTCGGACGTACCGAGATCGGGTATTGGATCGTTGGCCAATTCATCTCGCCTGTCTTTGTTGTTTATTCGTACTGAAAGCATCCGATCTGGTTTCAAGCTTGGTGAAGTGATATTTTTAGAATTTATTCCGCCGATCGTGCCATGTGTTGAGGTACCTTATCAATCTCGCCTGGCCGAGTCGTCGACGAGAGCGCTTTAGACATCCATTAATTAATATGGCGGAGGTAACAGAACTGGTAGATTAATCAGCATATCATGATACGAAAGATTGAAAGCTTATGGTCGGAGATTATTGGCAATGCGATACCGTCGTCATAGAGGATGCGGCGCATCCCAATCTTGGCGACAATCATTTCTCAAGTTTTAAAGCTGTATAAAAGTCTAGTTATTGTGTAAACAAGCTGGTTATCTAGTCTAATTCCAATCGGAATGTGGCAATTTCAAACGGCCGCAGATCAATCTCGACCTCGTCACCACCGGTAACGTCCAGCTGCTCAATATCGTCTTCGAGAAGGTTCACCTTGTACGCCTTGTTGACGCCAAATGCACACTTCAATGTGCCCTTGGACCGGCCACCCAAAGCGTCGTAGACTCGGCAGATAATGTTCTTCTTGCCCTTCCCGCCACGCACTGGCAATAAGCCTCGCGAAACATCCTCGTCATCTTCGTGCCGCTTGACATGTGCCAACACGAGTCCGTCCCGGTCGGACTTCAACGAAACAGCACCCAATACATGGCCCTCTTCTTCATCCACAGGCTTGGCCTCGATGGTGGCGTATTGTGCATACAACGGATGGTTGAAGTTGTATCCGGCACGAACCACCTCCGGACCCAATGGGCCAGCATGAGGCAACATGGCATATCGGAAATGATGTTTGCCCATGTCGGCGTGGGCATCAGGGGATTTTGGTGCTCGCAACAATGACAGCCGCATCGTGTTTCCGTGTACACTGTAGCCATACTTGCAGTTGTTCAAGATGGCGACACCGTACGAATAATCTGACAAATCAGCCCACTTGTGACCACACACTTCAAACTTGGCCACATCCCAGGTGGTGTTGTAGTGAGTTGCTCGCTTGTGCACACCGTACGAGGTCTCGTACGACGCCACATCCGAATGAATGTCCACCGGGAACTCGACCTTGAGGAACTTGTATGTTTCGTGCCAGTCCACTTCGCAATCGAACTTGATAGCATTGATTGCATCAGAGGCAAGAGCTTCCAACGAAATGGTGGTCTTGATGCTGCTCTTTTCGCTGATCTTTTGTTCAACCAGAACAGCAGCCCGCAATGGACCATGCTCAACAATAGTCACCGAAGAAGCATCGGCGATTTCCTTTCGAGTAGCCAGTGAATACAATTCCGTGTCCCAGGCTGGGAAGTTCAATGGCTTGTCATCATAGATAACAAGTTGATTGCCCTTCTTGCCATGAGCCAACACTTCACGACCCTCTTTCTTATCGTAAACGCTGGTCAATGCACCGTTTTCAATGTTGATCTTCAGAACAGAGTTCTCCATAGTGAATACACCTGCAGAAGTCTCTGCTACGCTAACACCGGCTTGTTCAGCCTCATCAACCGCAACTGGCTCAGCCAGCCCAGCCGCATCGGCCGCAACACGCACCAACTTCTTGCCACCGTCAATCTGTTGAGTTTGCACCTTGTCAGAGGCTTGCTCAACCTCAATCAACTCCGATCGAGCCCATGGCAAAGTGTTGACTGCTACCAATCGTGACTTGCCTTGTGGTTCGGCATGGATACCCAAAGCACTCAGAGCGTCCTCAATCAGCCCCTTGGCCCGCTTGAAAATCGACTCGTAAATAGCCCGAGCGTCGTCATAAATCATTTCAATACCCGAACCTGGTAGCACGTCGTGGAATTGGTTCCTGTTTCAAAAAGTTAGTAAAAGCACAAAAAAATAACATACAAGCAAACGTCTTGCCAACATTCATCAATTTCAGTGGTTGGATAGACATAGTCGTTGTCGGTGACACTGGCCAAAGTGGCAAGCCACTCGACATCATGCATCAACATTTCCGAATATCTATTACCGAACTTGATAGCACCCTGGGTGGTGTAAGTACCTCGATGATACTCCAAATACAATTCACCAACCCAAGTAGACAAATCCGACCCATTGTTGGTGTCTTCCAAGATCTTGTCATAAAAGTCATCCACAGTTGGACCAGACTTAACTCGTGGCAACAACCCAACATTGTCGCTAATACCTCGACATCGTCGAAGCTTTTCAAGCATTTCCGCAGTGGGGCCACCGCCACCATCACCATGGCCATAAAGCAACATGCCAACCCGATCAACTTCCAGATCTTTGTGTTGCTCCAATGACCGCCGCACATCGCCAAAATGTGCTTGAGAAGTGTACGTATTGTTTGGAGGCATGTGGCACACCACTTGACTACCATCCAACGCAACCCAGCTAAAAGTCGAATGCGGGAAATTGTTGATGTTGTTCCATGATAGCTTTTGAGTCAAGAATCGATCTATGCCGGCTTGTCGACAGAATTGAGGGATCTGCGGCGCATACCCAAACGTATCTGGCAACCAGAAAGTCTGAGTTCGGTTGCCAAAATGCTGTTCGAAGAACCGTTGGCCAAGCAAGAATTGCCGAGTCATCGATTCTCCAGATGGCATGTTGGTATCATGTTCGACCCACGACCCACCAATTGGAATAAACCGGCCATTTCGAGCGGCTTTCTTGACCCGTTCAAAAATATCTGGATAGTCTTGAGACAACCAGTGGAATTGCTGAACCTGCGATGCAGCAAACACATATTCTGGATATCGCTCCAACAAATCCAACTGACTGGCCCATGATCGACCGACCTTTCGATGAGTTTCACCGTATGGCCACAACCAAGCAGTGTCAATATGACAATTACCAATAGCGTACACAAAATCTTCGTTCTTGCTGTCATACACCTTCGGAGAATCAATCAATTCACCCAGATATTGCTTAGCAAGAGCTCGACATTGCTTAATAGTTTCATCGGCATTTTCAGGGTCAAACGTGTCCATGATCTTGTTGCCCAGATCTCTAGCTCGATGCTTCTGCCACGAGCTGCTAGGGAACTCCCGAGCCGCATCGGTCAAAATCCAGTAATCGACATACAGGGCACGAGCTTCCAAATCCGGCCAAACCAAGTCAGCACGGCCGAGACGGAAATACCGGTTCATATCAGGTGGTGACCCGTCACCACTAATAGTGTTACAACTGGTTTCAAGATAAAACAGATGCCACTTGCCGTCCTTGACCCACGACTTCGGGATGATCCATTCCTTACGATCCTGGGGACTCAACCCAACCAGAGCCTTACCGTCTTCTGAAAAGATGAACCCTTCGTTGCCGCAATCCCAATTCCAGATAACTTGTTCGGCATTTTTCCAATCTTCCGGAATCTTGACATGGATTTTGAACCAATGGGTAGACCAGGAGGGTCCGAACGACTCGCCCTTTTTGGTCTTTCGCCATTTGGCTTGTTCTAAGGCCTCCTTGAACCGTGGTCGTGCAAGCCCTGGAACGGAATACGTTTCCAACTTGACATGGCTAGTGTTGTCGGTCCGGTCCCTGTCGTAGAACTTTGGTAGTTGCAAGTCGTGGTATTCGCCACCAGTGTTTGTGAACTGCTTCAATCGATCTTGATACAGTGACAAGATCTTTTGAGGGTTCGGATTCTCATTCAACACTGGAAAGTCCATTGTTGTTTTTAGGTGCAGAAATAAGATTATACAGGAAGTGGCTGGCCTTATATAGTGGGACCAGATACGTCACACTGGGCCCGTTTATCCCCCTCCCCCGCGCTCTCCCGCACTCCGCACTCCGCAATTAAACCACCGGCCCTTGTGCATAATCTGCGGCACTACGCATGCACAAGGCCCTAGATTAGATGCTAATTGGCCCGCTGACTGACCGTTGAGCAAGACAGATACGAAACGTTCAATATGGATATGAAATATGAAATAGGGCAGCTAGGCCCATCACTTGTGAATTAGTGGCTAAATTATGTATACAATGGTGACCTCTCAGGGGGGCATAATTGAGCGACCTGTCATCAGTTTGGATCATCGGTGCCAAATTAGGCACCCTAATGAGCGAGGTGAGTGGGTTAGAATCTTTTTTGGAAATAAATAATCAATATCAACAAACGGACACCGCAGTTGGTACGCGGGACTCCCGAACCGCACACTGCTTGATAAGAACGGGATCTCGGACATGAAGCTTGACAAACAGTTCGAGGTCTACGGCATGGCAATGCGATGACACTGCAATCCGCGAATGCGAATCATGTACTGTCTGCACCTTGGTGGTGAACGGCTCGCTTTGCCAAAACATATGCTCAATGTACACAGCTTTGATATTGGGCACAAATGAAACGACTTTTCGAAGCAATCGAACAACCTCGGATTGTGACAATGAAGTCACAGTGATTACCAAAGTTCTCAGCGAAGACGGAAGTCGCATGGCCAATCTGCAGTATTCGGCAAAAGGGATTTTGAGCGAAGTTTTGCCGGGCTGGACCACCAATGAGTCAATCTTGGCAGTTCTGGTGTTCAAAATGCTGGCTACAAAATCGACCCGGAGTTTCTGGCATTGCAGCTGACACAGCTCGGGAGATCGGGCCATAGCAGAGGACACAGCTCGAGCAAGTGGCTGTTCGTTGTCAACGGGACCTTCAACAGTGAGCCGTTCGAGCTTTGGCAACTGCACACTGTTGAACACATTGCCACGTCGAGTGTACGATTTGAACGTGGTAACGTTCAATGCAGACGTAGGTCCAGTGACTGGATCGGAAAATGTGCACACCTCCAGGTCGGTCACCGATGCTGGAACCCATTGGATCGAGTCTGGATTGACGATGTTACCCCATTTCAAAGATACCGACTGGAGTCTGGGGCAGTTCGAAAGCATAGCTTTCAATTTGGAAGCGTCGATGGAATAATATTGCATATCGAATCGTTCCAAAGATGCAGGAAGATGATCCACTTTCAATGAGGACCCGTTTTGGATTGTGAGGATTTTGATGTTATTCGATGACAACTGGGGAACAGCATTCCATTTTCCCAGAATAGAAACATTGGTGGTCACTCCTAGCTGTAACAATGAACTGAATGAGGAGCGATATGCTTGTTCGGATGTGGAAAGCTCGATGAGTCGGATGTTTGGCATGTTTTGTACTATCCGCGTGACATTGCTCGTGTGCACGCTAGCAGCATTGCCCGCGACCACGGTCACCACACGTACCCATTGGCACGCCAGATCGAAATCACCATTCTGCATGGATTCGACAAATTTGAGAAAGTTGTCCTCGGAGCATTTGACATAGGCTCCCCGTTTACATGTGTGTTTGGTATACAGAGCATGGGGTTGACAGTTGACACAGTCCCCATAGTATGGCGCCATGTTGTCCTCTAGCGGAGACAGTTGCAGGTGAACATGATTCCATAGTCGGGCAACCAAGATCTGTCGTAGCTGCTTGCAAACACATTGCAAGTTGATCAAGTCGTCAGATGACAAGTGGTCGACCACTTTGTGCATCAGTTCTACTGGCAGTCGAAGCATTGTTCTAGGGTTGCTCTCAATGAAACAAAATAAATAGAGAAATCAAGAAACAAAAGGCAGTCGAACCCTTTATATAGCAATTAATGACAACAACCAAAATTTGCATCCACAAAAAAAAAAAAAAAAAAAAGAAAAGGAAACAAAAGAAGGGGTTCACAATAAATAAATAAAAATTTGCCGCTTTAATATCGTCATGCCGTGTGGAGAGCTGATGGTGGTTGTTAAATTGGCGATCTGATCCATTCTCGATGGCTGAGATGCCCCCCGGATGCATCAATTGATGCACTCAAAATCCGGGGTAATCGCCCACATGTTCAAAATGTAATCGGGCCCGTTGCCGTTAGGGACGCCCGGCCCGTCAAAAATGCAAAATCCTGGTGGGAAAAGTTCGGTGGGGCCGCTGGGACCACTTGGCACGCGGTGGTGGTGAAAAAAAAAATTTACACCGCCGGATGGAATTCCTCTAGGGATTTGGCGCCTTTCCTCAACGGTTGAGTGCAAACGCCATCGCGGGGGCCGTTTATAGCCGCCGCCTCTAAGAGAAGGAGGATGCGACAAGACCCTTCCGGGATGACAGCACGCAAATATGAGATAATAATACACTATTTTTGGAAAAATTCGCTACGCAACTACATTAACAAATCAAAAATTCAGCCGTCGGAACACCCCTTCGGCATCCTTGCCTCCAACAATCTTTGTCAATCTGGCGATTTCCGCATCGCCAACAACACTGCTAACTTGTCGTCGCGAATTGATGCTGGGACCAGACCACCGCTCAATCAAGTACATGAGATCCACTGCCAACCGCTTTTCCGCAGAAGGATCATCGAATGGCGCCTCCTTGCGTTCTAGCAAGTCGCTCAGCAATGCATACAATGATTCATGGCTCATGCCCGCATTCAAAAACGTATCAACCACCCATCCTCTTGGAGCCTGCGGGGCTTGTTCAAGTGCATACGCTTCTAGCTGCGGCACCAGATAGTCTGTGGGGAAAACAAACTCTGCAAGCATGAATTGCTGGCCAAGACGTTGAACCACCGACGACACGTGCTCGTACCCCTTTTCCTGGGTACCTCCATCGTGTGCCGTAGAAATGACGTTGCTCCAACATCGGGTAATCTCGTCGTATCCTCGATAATCGGTCACCTGGAAAATGGACAAGCAGATTTCGTAGTAATTTAGCGGATCAGCATAGTCGTTGAACAGATCCGACACTGGCCAGATCTGGTTGTTGAGTTGAGTAATAGCCGATTCTCGTTGCTCGTCTTCAAATCGAGAGTCTTCTTGGATAGCTTGAACAATATCGTTTTGTATAGATGCAATATCCAGATATTCTTGAATAGAGTTGCCCAATTGAAGCATGGCTTGTCGCAAATTGGGAGGCACCTCACACTGGCAGAACCCAGCCGCTCGGGACAAAAACTCGATTCGTTGTTCTAGCCCCAGCTCGAAATCCGACTTGGCTCCCAGGTGGAACAGCACCTCCGCAGCCGCATATGGATCGCCCTGTCGTTGACAATAAACCCACAACAAGTCCGCAATTTCAAGCTTGGACTTTGCATTTGTTTGCAGATAAGGCAAAACATACGGAGTCGAAACATTGAGAAGTCGCGATTCAAGCCCTTTGCTGAAAAACCAGTCATAGAACGCATAATGAAAAACTTCATCACTGGTCTTGAAGCAAATGCTGTATGCTTCATCTCGTAGTCGATTCATGGTATATGTGGGGCCACCTTGTGCTGTTTCTTGCTCAGCCTTCTCATCAACGGTATCCAAGACCTTGAAGATGGATTCATATATCTTTTGTCGTTGATCATACAACCCCTTTCGAGCATCATTCTCTTGCTTGCCGTCATGAAGATACCCCAGTGCTAAATTGCCTCGATCAAGCTCACTCGCTACAGACAGCGCAACTTCAACTGCTCCAGGATAGAATTGTAGCTCCGAATACTCATTCATTGCCTCTTGCAAAGTCTCAATGTGAATGGTGGCCGCAGCTCGCTGAAACATTCGCACCGATTCAGCCAGGTTTTGAGCTCGCAAATCCATATCACTCGTACCCAGAGCCTTGGCCTTTCGAAGATATTCCAACGCCTTGTAAATGATCACATCGCTGCTAGAGCAGTACGATTCACATCGATCTTGCAAGATTCGCGAAATGGTATCCACAGACCCACCCTCGGCTATCGACCGATTCACCAGACAAGTGACCAATTCCTTGGCCAATTCAGTGCCATCCTTGGTAGTGAAAAACTTGCTGAATACAAGCTCTCCCATCTTAGAACGTCGCTCGTCGGTTAGATACGACATGATGGCTTCAATTCCACTAGAAACATTGGCAGTCTCGTCAACAAGCAACAACAAAAACGCAATACCCTCACGGATGCTCTTGATCAACTTGACTAGTGCATCCATACCACGATGTTCAGCTTGCAAACATAATTCTTCCGAACGAGACGAAGTCAACAACGAATCCGGCCCACCGCTCAATCCATCAATAAAAGCTCTTTTCTGCTCGAGATACTCAGAAATGCCAAACAAACTCAATTGCACGTTTTCCAAATGAACCTTGGCAACTGATAGCGAAAACCGGTCTTTTCCATCAACCTTCTTCACCAAAAAAACATTCTTGGTCCAGATTTCACGTACAATTCGTCCTGCATACGTAGCAAGCCCATCGAATCGACCTGACAGCCGCACAACATCGGCCTGCTTCTCGTTGGTGGTCGTACTCGGCGTAGCAGCAAACCCTAAAAAGGTATTCTCATCGTCGTTCTTCAATTGGGGACGTCCACCACCTTCAATATACACTCTAGAAGCAAATTCACGCTCGTCGGCACTAGCAGGGGTGCCCTGGGCAGCAACGCTCAACGCATTGGAGCAAGCTTCAGTTCGGCCATACAAATCGAAATAAGTCCGCAAATCGCTTTGACCAAACGATTGGAAAATCTGGAACGGGAACCGGCGGGTGTAGATGTGAATCCCAGTGTTGGTCAGCACCGCCACCTGTGGCGCAGGCTTGGAATATTGAGCCGCACATTCATTGCCAAATCCCAACGGCTTTGGAGATGCACTAAAAGGCGGTGTCAATACCTGGATCGATTGGACAAACCCTTCAACATCAAAAAAGCACGCGTTTTCGAAAAATGGAGGAGAAGCGGCGGTGGCATTTGTCATTTGATGGATGACTCTACCGGAATCCAGCGACGAGCAGAAAAACCGATCGCCCAATTCACCACGGACCACGGCAAAATAATTGCCTGACGTCACAATTCGCGATTGAGTCGACGTGCCTTCCAAAAGCTTGGACGCACTAGGTGCTACACCAGGATCTGTTGACGGAGGGTACCGAATTTGGATCACCTGGATCGACCCACCTCCTGGACCATGCAGCGATGGAGTTCGAATCACTCGAACATACAATCGACAACCATTCGACGTGACAGCAATGAAATAAAATTGCTCACTTTCGTTTCTTGAAATTGGTTGAATGGCAACCACTTTCATGTCTCTGTTAACAGCTGGTCGACCAGCCATCATCCCTACACCAACTCCCGCACCGCCATTGTTGTTGATCATTTGCAAATGCGATAACATTTGGTTCAGGGTATACGTGATACACAACCCAAACCCACTTTCTCCAAACAGCGAGTAAACTCGAATGGTGCTAGTGGAAGAAAGAGTATAGGCAATGTTTCGGCTATTATCAAATTCCATGGCGATGATTGTTTCTGGTGTGGACTGAGTTCCAACCAGTGTTCGAAACATGGCTCCATCAGGCATACCGGGGGCCAATGCCGATAGTCCACTTCGAGTATGGCATACTTTAGAGGCTTTGCTCTTGAACCAAGATTCGTTCTTTTGATATACGATCTCGTATACATTTGTGCCGTCGCCCTCGCCGCAGAAAAACAGCCGTCCCGAATCCGACGCAACAACATGTGTCACGCCAATTCCCTTGACGGATACGCTCATCTCAGTATCGAACAATTGGAGGTCATTTTTCGAATAAGACACCCCCAAAATCAGCGCCTCATGCGGTGTAAACAGGGCCAATAAATAATTAACAGATTCAACAAAAACCCCGGGTCTTGGTTTGAAAAGCTTGACGGCAGTAATTGTCTTGTCCAAGTCCTCGAACGACAAAAAATCAGTGCCGTTTTTGTAATGCCAGAAATAAAGTCTATTATCCACAGTAATCCAGGCCCGTTCAATCTCAGGAAACAGGCCCATTTGGGTGAATGACTGGGTTTCTGTGTTGTTAGCTCAGGTCCAGAATTGATAATGTCATACGGTTGTATTGGTCAAAGATCATATCAGGGATGCTGATCATTTCGGTTTTTTCGAAAGGAACCAACGATCCCATATCAGCAGGATGTTCACAGTAAAGGTATTCCGATCCTTGAGCCTCTGTCTCGTTAGCGTTGTTTTTGAGTTTTTGTCAACATACGCATCACAATTCGATCAAAATCGGGATAATGCAAGTCGCGTTCCATATACGATTCGATGAATCCGGCCGCTAAACTCAGAGGATTCGACGGCTTTTTCAATTCTGCGGCGTTTAACGTGCCAATGGAGTTGAATTTCTGTGTCGCTGCCGTCGTCGCGGTGGCAGTAGCAGCTGGCGCCCGGGCCAATCGAGAGTTGATGTTCGGATATAGGCCAGTTTTCGGCGGCGGCTGGACATATGGTCCAGCCGCCGGCTCATTTGCTGGTCTATTTGGAGCAAACGACATCACTACGCGCTGATTCAATGTCGATGGATCCTAGACGCGATGAATGTTTTTGTTGGTGGGTATGGATTTTTTTCGTCTGTCGTTGAGCGAGCTAAACCTCCTCGCGCGGCCCGACGGGAACATCAAGCCCTGGGGAGGGTATGGACATTGACGGACTAAAATATTATGCACGTCCATATCGATGGTTGGACGTTGATTAAGCCAAATCTACCAAAATCTTTAAAGAAAGGCTGATGTTCTATAGACCCGACATATTCAGCATCGTTTTCGGCTCTGAGCTGCACCTGACGTGGCTACGGTGGGCGACCTCGGACTCGCCTCATCGGCGAGACTCTTGCCGAGACCGCTTAAAAGTCCAAGCACATCTTGTCGATTCTTCGGAGTGAGTGTGTACTCAGATGGACTAATGGAGATATCTCGGACCTGCACTGTGATTCGTGGATATGCAACTACAGCCTCACCAAACATGCCGACTGAGCCGAATGCCGGCCGCGGCGGCGGGGGGACCACCTCGCCAAATAAGCTCCGAGTGACGACACCTTCTCGATCGATCAAGGAACGCCAATATATCAAACCAATTCGGCAAAATAAAGGATTGAGCACTCCAAGGATCTCTACGAGTTCTGAGTGTAACATTTGTGTAGTCCCGACCAAACATCTGGATTAACAAACACGTATACAATATCAGTTCAATTCTGGGCCGGAACATCTGCAAAGCACATGAAAAAGGCAACTTCCTCTAGAGGAAATGAATCCCTCCTCCTCGTGCATCTGATACAAGTGACCAGGTCTGGGGTATGTCGGATATATGCTCCCAAGGAAAAGACGAGCCAACACACAGCACGATGAGAACGATCAGAACGACTTCAGATTGAGATGCTCTCGGCAAAAGTAATTGAGACAAGTGTTCCTTCAGTCCGAAGTAACAACAAAATTTCAGCCCCGGCAGTAGGCAAGTTTCTTCTTTTTTTCAGTGCGCGCCCCCTTAGCCTTAACGCACGCATACCCGACGCAACACCCACAGCAAATTTAAGGAAAACGAAATATTCCGGATTAAATCTCACGGCTATATATACCCACCCCCAGTCCGGTTTATTCAATTTCCTTTCGCTTCAATCTCACAATCACTCCAAAACAATGTCTCTCAGAGCGTTCTCCCGTCCATCTACTCTCAAGTTCTCGTCTCGAACTCTGGCTGGTCTTTCTTCTCGAGCTTACTCGACCAAGGAAAAGGTATGTTATTGATTGAGATGATTCGGGGTAATAAATGCATATTGCCTTGCTTGCTATGGAATATTCAATAAACGGGAATCCGTTTACCTACGAAACTTTGTTTTATCTACAGGGTATGGAAAACTCTATCCGATAGATTAGTTTGTTGAGTACCTGCAAGTGTTGGTTCCCCCCTTCCGGTGGGAAAAAAATTTTATGTGCCGATCCCGTGACAGCTTTCACCTCGGATCTTATTCTGCAAAATGGCTAACCCCCACAAAAACAGACTCTGAAGGAACGATTCGGTGAATTGGTCCCAGAAAAGGTCGAGCAAGTCAAGAAACTCCGAGCTGAACATGGTTCTAAGGTTATTGGCGACGTGACCTTGGATGCCGTCTACGGTGGTCAACGAGGTATCAAGGCTCTCGTCTGGGAAGGTTCCGTTTTGGATTCGGAAGAAGGCATTCGATTCCGAGGCCGAACCATTCCAGAAATCCAAAAGGAATTGCCAAAGGCTCCAGGTGGCGAAGAACCATTGCCAGAAGGTTTGTTTTGGTTGTTGTTGACCGGTGAGGTTCCAACCGAATCTCAAGTTCGAGCCTTGTCTGCTGAATTTGCTGCTCGATCTGAATTGCCAGCTCATGTCAAGGAACTGATCAACCGATGTCCACCAAACTTGCATCCAATGGCTCAATTGAACATTGCTGTCAATGCCTTGGAATCTGAATCCTCCTTCTCCAAGGCCTACGAAAAGGGTGTCAACAAGAAGGAATTGTGGAAGTTTGCTTATGAAGATTCCATTGATTTGATTGCCAAGTTGCCATCTATCGCTTCTTTGATCTACCGAAACGTGTTCCACGACGGTAAGGTCGCTGCTACTGATGCTTCTGCCGATTTGTCGGCCAACTTTGCCACCCAATTGGGCTTCGGTGACAATGCTGAATTCACTGAATTGATGCGATTGTACTTGACCATCCACACTGATCACGAAGGTGGTAATGTTTCCGCCCACACCACCCACTTGGTCGGTTCCGCTTTGTCCTCTCCATTCTTGTCTGTTGCTGCCGGTTTGAACGGTTTGGCTGGTCCATTGCACGGTCGAGCTAACCAAGAAGTTTTGGAATGGTTGTTGGAATTGCAAGCCAACATTGGTTCCAACGTCGGTGAAAAGGACATTGAAAAGTACTTGTGGGAGACTTTGAACGCTGGCCGAGTGGTTCCAGGTTACGGTCACGCTGTTTTGCGAAAGACTGATCCTCGATTCATGTGCCAACACGAATTCGCTGAACGAAAGTTCCCTAACGACCCATTGTTCAAGATCATGTCCAACGTGTTCAAGACTGCTCCAGGTGTGTTGACCAAGCAAGGCAAGACCAAGAACCCATTCCCTAACGTTGATGCTGCATGTATGTGTTTATTTCCCCCTCCTCGAAGTGCCGCCGCACCACTCTGAAAAGAAAAAGACAGATTACTAACGAAAAACTCTAGCTGGTGTTTTGCTACGACATTACGGTTTGACCGAGCAATCGTTCTACACTGTGTTGTTTGGTGTTTCCCGAGCCATTGGTGTGTTGCCACAATTGATCATTGACCGAGCTTTGGGCATGCCAATTGAACGACCAAAATCTTTCTCCACTGAAAAGTACGCTGAATTGGTCGGCCACAAGCTCTAAATGTGTAACGCGACCCATGTAGATTGGTAATTTTCTTGTACAAAGGTATTAATATTGAGTATTTAACTTCGATGTTGGGGCAATCCTTCGGCTATAGGGAAAGGTGCGCCGCACCTCGTCCGATCTTATAGGCTTAGCATCCGATTGGACTCCAAAACTCATCCATTGTTATTGCCGTCGATGCTATAGGGCTATAAGAATTAGGCATGTTCATACCGAGCATATCGAGCGATCGATCGAATTCGAAGCGAGCAAATAAAAAAAAAGCCGAGGCAGCGATATTACGAGAGAAAGGCCACAGGACAAGATTTTTCACGGCCGACCGGATCGGGGCATACGGCATAATATGCAGCACGGAAAAAGTACACAGGCGTGCCAATTATTAGCCTTGTACTAATGACGTTATTGGTGTTTTGGATTTGATAATCCAAGCCTTAAGAGGTTAAACAATGTTACAACGTTGCAGCTTGCAGCTTTGACACCGTTGCAATACGAAATATGCGGCATTTTTTTTGCCAACTGCCCCCTGTGGATGGGGGCCTCCCGTGGGGGGATTTGGGGGTCGGCTCCGAGAGCGGCCCGGTCGGGACTGGGACTAGCAGCTATGCCGGGGGGAGCGAAAATTCCAACCTAATCTCTGTCCTGAGTTTTGGGGGACATCCAGAGGGGCTCATGGGGCTATGTGGGAAGGGTCTGCGGCTGTCATGTCCATTCGCGATTAATATTACATCGGAAAAACAGGTTAATCCGTTTGAAGCACGGTGTCAATCAATTCCAGGGGTTTTCTCGCGCTGTCTCTCGCATTTTTCCGAGATTAACAAAAAGCGGGGAGTCTCATCGGACATCTCCATGTTTCCAGGCGCGGTGCCATTGTGCCAAAAAAAGACCAAGGTTTCATAGCTTGATAGAAATATGTACAGAAAGTTATGTAGTATGTATAGAATTTACAAGATATTTACAAAAGTTCGAATGGTATCAACCAATCAATACATGGTGTCCGGGCAAAGCCGCTCGAGAATCACCATCGTCAGCACACCCGACGGCAGGAAATGCAGCAACCGGACGTGGAGCCCCTTCACTAGGGCCCTAGCGATACCGTTCTCTTTAATCAGATTGGCGGTTACTTGGGCAACGGATAGTCTATCATTGGGCCGCAGTTTGGTGATTTCGTCAGCAGGAGCCAGCTGTTGTCTGGTTTTGACCACGTCCAGGAAATTCGTAAACGTCGTTGCTATTATTGTGGACCATGCAGCAGCCAGCCCGTATTGGATTGTGCTCAGCTCTTTGGATTCTTTTCCGTTGTGTTTGTGAAAGTACTGTTTGGCGAGTTCATATGTGGTCCATCCTATGATTGTGTCTGGAAGAAACACCACCAGCCCCATCCAATATCCGCGAAACAGCCCTTTGACACCTTCAGTGTGATGGATCTTTTTCAGCAGTGATATATAGGATGTTGTGTTGCCCTCAACAAGCTGCATACGGCCTTTTATCACCTCCATGGGTGTGGCAATGGCAGAGCAAGCCAGTTCCGCTACTGCGCCGCTTGTCGCGTAGTTGGCGATCGAGTCGGCTCCAAGATATGGTTCTAGTTCGGCCTTGGTCTGCCGATATGCCACGATGGACACGGTGAATGCAGGTGCTGATAGGATCACTGCCGGCAGCAAGCCCCGCCAGTACCTTGAGAACGGCAGCACGTAGTTGAAGTTTGTGGATGTCTGTTGGAGCGTCCTAATCGTATCCACTATGGTGGGTTAGCAAATTCCCTGTAGTGGCAACATACAAGGGTGGAAAACGGTCTCAGCAGCTACCGTAGCAGCCCTATATAGTTAGTTCTGGTCGGTGTGCAATTGGCTTGATACACTGATGCTGATATTGTCGACGCGTCCATTAGGGTGGCGATGTCGGAGACGGTCGCCGAAGCAGCACTCTCCCGCCGCATCATATCGATCATGATGTTCATGAAAATACCAAATACATTTGTTTTCCTATATCTAAACTACAAAGCGGCCGCCCATGCCATGGCATAGGTTTCGCTGTCGTCGCTCCATGGTCCCCGGGTTGGCTGCCAGTCCAGGAGAGCCTTGGTCCGGGCAGTTTCGATTCGGCTCTGAGAGTGAACGGCCATGCCAAACAAATCGTCGCTGGAAGTGCCGACGTAGTTGATCTTTCCCCTGAATCCAAAGGCTTTGGCAGCACCCTGGATAACCGATGACAATGTTTCAACGCCACCAACTAGATCGAACACCGGGTAGCTGCCTAGAGCTGCGAACAGGTCCAATCGTTCGACAGCAGCACGAATGCCTTCTCCAACATCATCAACATGGATACTACTGAATTGGCCGTCTTGAGCTTTGATATCAACACTGGCATGTCCTTCCTTGGCTGCTTTGTACATATCGTCATAATGAACATGGGTAATAAACGAACCGTACCCGTACACCAACGCTGGTCGAACAATTGCAGTGTTCAGCTCGTCTCGTGCATTCAACGTAGCAGCTTCCACAGCTGGCCTCCAGGCATTCACTAGCTCGATCACTTCCCGGTCGCCGGGAGTAGTGCCTAGGATATCGAGATCATTGACCGGAGTTCGGCTAGACCCATGCAACCAGACTCCGGAAATATAAATATATCCAAGTCGTGGCAGAAACTTGGGGTCGATTCCCGACGCCTTGGTGAGCTGCTCCATCCGAGCCGCATTCTGCTTCTTGATCTCGGCCAGCAATTCCTTGTTGCCAGTACGCAGCCCGGCCAGATCCACGACAGTATTTATGGCATGTTCTTGAATCGCCTTGCCAATTCCTTCAATGTCGTCCATCGACCCGGCTACTGGAACACACTCCGCTCTGGCAACCTGGATGGCCTTGGCATCAGATCGCACCAAAATAAACACCCGGTAGTTCTTTCGTCGCAACGACGCAGCAGCTGCGGTGCCCAAAAACCCAGTTCCTCCAATCAGCAATACATTAACCATTCTTTATGGATATCTGTGAGTTCGCAGACTTAAAGAGTTATGATCCGACATATTCAGGGTTACCGTTACGATATTTATATTCTCAGCTTCTATCCCTGATTTCCAAACTGTCACATCTCCGAGCCTCAATTTCAAATCATCTCCGCGTTGTCTCCGGTAATCAGCCGAATGGTCGATTTGTCGTCGATGCAATCTTTATATCCTCAATGTCGGCCCCGGATTACGTAATTGCCACATCTCCGAGCCTTAATTTGAAATCATCTCCGCTTTGCATCGGGAATTATCCAAATGCACGATTAGTTTATTGGCCGACGCCCTTTGTAGTACCTAGTGGCCATTTGATTTTGGTAAACGACAAAACGGAAAGCCGGCATGTATACCAGCCAAAGGACCTGGTGTTAGACTTAGCTCAGATATCACGTCCGTGCGGCTCAAACAGCCCCGGTGAGATCAATGGAGCAGTCCATATGGGTACCTGGAACTCTATCGCACTCTTGGGTCATCTTTGCTTAGTTTATCTGTTATACAGTTCCACGTGACGAGTTTGCGATGTCCCAGCTTCGCTAAAGATGCTGGATATCGGGGCTCTCCACATGCTTGACCGTGTGAGCGATGGCCCAGACCGCTTGACATTAGTCCAAGCTCTTGATTTGACGACAGGTGCCGACGGGCAGAACCCCATTTCCAGCGGAAAGCAAAAAAATTCACTCCGGAGGCATTGGAATCACTGCTGGTTTCATCCAGATATGTCACCTCGACCGATCTTCCTGCAAACGGCTTTAGTCAGCTGGAGCGCGAGGCTTGAGTATGATGCGGAATTCTGCAGCACCCAGAAACTCTTGAGCTATATTCGCTGGGCAAGGGCTTGTCGGCGCATTGTATCGATAGCAACATGACCTCGTAAGGTGGTATATGGAAGGTGCTTGTCCAAGGACTACATTGCGATATATATTTTCTACTCATATAGTCTTAAGATGTGCAGCTCATCCAATGGTACGAAGCAGTGCTGTCGTAGGGCTATTTGCACCAATCTACCAAAAATAGTCGCCTCTGAATGTTCTTGATCGAACAGACACTATGGCCGCCTTTATGCGGCGGTGGACCAAAAACCCCACTACCGAGCCGATCGGGGTCAACAACAAAAATAGGATATGATATACGCGACTTTTATTACCAAATATACTAAAAAGCATACAAACAAGATGAACCAAACCAGAAGATCCACCCCTGGATTGATAACAAAAATACGTTTAATACTGTTTAAAAAAAGAACCCAATAAATAGAGAAAGTAATAAAAAAAAAAGAAGACGGGCAATCACCGCCGAGCTCGGCGGTATTCCACAACACGCAGACAAAAAACATGCAACTAACAAAAGGATCAAGCATCGAATGACTCAACTTCATACTCCTTCATCACGTCGCCAAACGTGTTCTCGCCGGAATAAGTCACATACAAAAAGCCGTCCTTATCCTTGTGCTCGTCGTAGATGGCCGTCATCATTGCTGCAGTAGGTGGCAACACGTCGTCAACGAAAATAAAAATGGCCTTTTCAGGAGCCAACTTGATTCTCTTTCGAATCACGTAAACAAATTGACCAACTGTGAGTTCCGATGGCACCAAGTACTTCTTCTTATCGATTGGTGGGATGTCGCTCTTTTCGACCTTTTCGCAAATGACAGGAATTCGGTCAGTGTACTTGTGTCGGATTCGATCGGCCTCTGCCTTTCGAGCTTCGAATGGTAGTTCGTTCTTAAACTTTGATCGCATGGTTGGACTTAGTAAAACTGGATGAGTGTTAGTGGGGAAGGAAAGTGGGTGGTGGCGAATATGATGGGTGAGAGATAGGAGTGCGCAAGCTTATCAAAGGCCTGCACCGCACGCCACACCTGCTGTTACACGCCATCGTCCATCACCGTGACCAATGCAGCAGCATCACCTTCTTCATACGTACCCGGTTGAGGATAGAAATAAACACCTGGAAAATGTCCGACAGGTGTTAAAGAATAGAAAAAAGGTGTCCAGATGCCTGATTGAGCAGGTATGAGTGCAGTGGTTCTTTCTGGACCTTTGTGGTTTGTTGGGTAGTTTGTGGAGAGGGTGCGAAGCGGACCGCAGGGCCATGTGGCCGGGAGGGGAGAGGGGCTCACCGTTGGGCGTATTTTTGGGCACGATATATATGGGTAAAGCCAAGTTTTGGCTCCTTTGGGAGCCGTACATGTATCATCAATCATTGGACATTAGAACCATTAAAATTTGGGCCTGTGTCGGCTGGTAGGTAGGAAATATGACCGCTTGGTTAATCTAATGACAGCGATCGATTTTCGCTGCTGCGGTACAGTCGCCGCCATCCGTACGATCATTCACATCCACATCCCCTGCATCATCACATTATATTGATCCCTGTGAGAGCGCTTTATTCCAACCGCGAGGGAATCAAGGGGCATTGAGTCAATCTTGCCTAGTCAACTAGAGCGTTTTTTTTATCAATGCAGGAGGGCAATTCTTGGGTACTGCTTATCGGGAACTCTAAATCAAGGAACGAATACAGTCCTACCATATATAGCACTTCTACCCGGGACTGAGCTGTTCAATAGCAAACCGAAACAGGACCGAGTTAATTGAACAAGATGAATCAGCCAGGCAAAACTGTTTATTGAAAAACATGTCTAGATTTCAGCCAAAAAGCAGACATGGATAGTCTATTGATCCACCCGATATTCGGGGAGATCCGTCCCCAGCAATTACAACAGCCATACCTTTGACACACGTGCGATAATTAAGGAAAAACCCCCATCTCATTTGCTCAATGGTACCAAGAATGATCACACTGAAATATGCCATTACGCACAGGGAATGTCACCGAGGTCGGCCTCCGAGATCGCAACTCTCCAGCCACACCAACCAACCTAAAAACGTGCTAAACAGCGGAACGGAGCGGTGCGGCGCACTAGGATTATCCCAAATTCCCACATGGGCCACATATAGACCGGATCTGCACAAAAGGCTGATCATCCCCAGGCCCTTGTCTTATCTCACTGGTAGATTGGCTCTTTCCGAGTGGCCGTTGCCATCATCCCATGTCGCAGTTCCTCGTGCTAATTGGTCGTATCCATCTCTACTCGGCGCACGTTTATTGACTACTTTATTTATTTCAACCGGACTTCGCGTGTAGTAATCATTATATAAACTTACGCTATCCCTCATTTTATGTTTAAGAGCCAGACCAATTCACTTCATGAAGATTCTTGTGTTCTCTGCTGCTCTGGCAGCTGTTCCTGCTATTAGCTTCGCCAAGCCCATACACAGCGTTCTTCTCTATTCTGAACCGAATTGCCGAGGCGCTTCAGTATCAGGTCTCGCCTCCGTGTTCACCTCCACAGAAGCCATTTTGGACTCCAAAGTACATGACTGTTTGCGATCCAAGTCTGCATCTACGCCCAATGGCCAGTGTCTGGAAGCCGTTTGTACGGAAATTGCGCCCGAACCGGTAGATGATGATCAGTTCGAACCAACCGCCACAACGACATTGAGAACAGTGTTCTTGCAAAGCGGAACACGAACGCCATTGCCAACCCACGAACTACTGCGATTGACTACTCAAAACTAATTTATTTTATCGTTCGTTTCCATTCTTATTGTTTTATTTAACGTGATTACGTAACTACGCCTTTAATGCCTACTAATACTAACCCAACTATATTTTGCATCACCACTTTTTAGACCTGCCTTATTGGATCCATCACCACCATGAAGAGTGTGAAGCGGCCCATCGACAAGATCGCTGCCGCAACATCCAAATGTGCAACAACTGTATGACAGACAGAGAGAAAGAAAAACAGCTAACCAGCATATAGGGGGCTATGTATGGTGATTGTATATTAAAGAATTATCAGTCAGTAGCTCCAGGAATATGCGGTAAAGAATTTGAACTGTTCAAGCAATGTGTTCAGAAAAGCGTAAGACAAGAAGGGAAAGAAATGGGCTAACATAAATCACAACTAGGCTGGACGAAAATGGTAGACATGAGATATTACTAAAAATAACAATTTTACAACTTCAACATTCGAAGCATAAAGGTGGTTCCACTGATATCCTGTTCTTCTTCACCCAACAAACCAGCAGTTTCTGTCGTCTTGAGTCGTAGAGGCCGTCGTAGAGCCTTTTCAACAAATTCCTTGTGTGTGTTTTGCAGCAAGTTGACCAGATCAAATCCATCTTGCTTCATTTCGATTTCGACTTGCACTTCATCGGTCTGCACCAATCCAAGCTTCTTTCGATATCGTTGTACTCGGTTGATGAATTCACGCGCAGTGCCTTCAGTCTTGAGCTCATCATAGATGTGAGTATCCAAAATGATCAACACATCTTGATCAGTGTTGACTTCTTGACCCGACTTAGTAGCATCTTCAGACAACTTTCGAATCACACTCAAATCACCTGCAACAAGCTCAATTCCATCGACTTGAACAGTTTTAGTTTCTAAATAGCCTTGGACTTGTTCAGAGGTCAACAATTCCAATCCCTTCTTGACTCGTGGAGCATCCTTCTTGAGCTTCTTACCAAGTACTGCCCAATCGGCCTTGGCTTCAAATACCACATTGTATTTGGCCTCGTCATCAGTAAGAACCAAATCTCGAATGTTCAATTCTTCAATAACATATGATTTCAAGCTCTCGATGTCTTGCAAGTATTGCTTGTTGTGATGCAAGACCACAAGAGTCTTCAACGGAGTCTTGAACGAAATGGTCTTCTTTTCCCGCAAGTTTCGAGCCAAGTCGATCACTCGCTGCATTCGACCCACCCGTCGTTCGGTTTCTGCATCCAAAAGCTCGTCTCGAACTTCTGGGTACTCCAAAAAGTGGACCGATCGGCCATCACCATTGATCACGCCAGATGGAATATATGGCCGCAATTTCTGGTAAATAGTCTCACTCAAAAACGGAGTGAAAGGAGCCATCAATCGAGCAAATGTGTACAATGCTTCGAACAACGTGTTCAATGCCTTGACACAGTCTTCAGAGCCATTTTCACCCTTGAGCCGCAGACGGTTCAATCGAATGTACCAGTTGGTGAGGTCTTCAATGTGCTTCAATAGCCCTGGAACAACATTGTATAGTCGGTATTGCTTCATTTCAGAGTGGACGTGAGAAACCAACGATTGTAGTGATGCCAAAATCCACTTGTCCATGACATTTTCAGATCGCAAGTTTGGATCATACTTGTAATCAGTGCCTGTCACCTTCTTCAAGAGGGCGACTTGACCATCAAAGAACTTGTATGAGTTCCACCATGGCAGCAACACCTTGGAAACAACTTCCTTAACACCTTCCTCCTTGAACTTCAACGTCTCGGCCTTCAACACTGGCGAATTGATCAAATACAACCGCAAGGCATCAGCACCGTACTTGTTCAAAACTACCATAGGATCTGGGTAATTCTGCAGTCGCTTGGACATTTTCTTACCGTCGGCTGCCAAAACAATACCAGTAACGATACAGTTTTGGAACGGAGACACCTTGAACAAGTGGTTACCCAACACAGTCAGGGTATAGAACCAACCTCGCGTTTGATCCAACCCTTCAGAAATGAAGTCAGCTGGGAAACCCTTTTCAAACAGATCCTTGTTTTCGAATGGATAATGTCGAGATGCATACGGCATGGATCCTGATTCAAACCAACAATCAAACACTTCTTCAACTCGCTTCAATTGACCCTTGCCCTTTTGACTTGGGATGGTCAAATGGTCAATGGACTCTCGATGCAAGTCCTTGATAGAAGTATCACCAGTCAGCTTGTGCAGCTCTTCAACCGAACCAACACAGACCATTTCTTCCATATCCTCGCTGACCCACAATGGGATAGGAGTACCCCAATATCGGTTTCGGCTGACATTCCAGTCTCGAGCATTCTTAATCCAGTTGGCAAATCGACCTTCCTTGATGGCATTTGGCACCCAGTGACTGTTGTCAATACCGTTCAACATGTCTGGAATCACCTCTTTGACTCGAACAAACCAAGCTGGAACAGCTCGGTAAATCAAAGGAGTATCAGATCGCCAGCAGAATGGATACGAGTGATTGATCTGGGCATCGAGCAAAATCTTTTCTTCACCCTTGAGCCGCTTGATGATAGCTCGATCAGCATCCTTGACGAATTGACCAGCATAGTCGGAAACTTCCTTGGTGAATCGACCAGCATCATCAACTGGGTTTGGAGGTGGTCGATCCTCGGAGATGATACCATTTGCCATAGCAACGTTGTAATCTTCTTCACCAAAGGCTGGAGCTTGGTGGACAACACCAGTACCACTGTCGTCGGTAACATAGTCAGCAGTGACGACTCGGAACCCACATTCCTTGAATTCTTCGTAGAAATAGTTGAACAATGGCTGATATCTCAATCCCTTGAGCTTTTCACCCTTGATCTTTTCAACAACCTTGTACTTTTCCTTCTTTGGGTGCTTGTATAGAGTGGTGATCAACTTTTCAAGCAAAATGTAATGACGGCCAGTCTTTTCATCCAGAATCTTGACATATTCAAACTCTGGGTTCACAGCCAACGCCACATTAGATGGCAAGGTCCATGGAGTAGTGGTCCAGGCCACCAACGAAGTGTTTTCATCGTCGACGAGCTTGAACGCAACGGTCACAGCCGGATCCAACACATCCTTATAATTTTGTTGAGCTTCAAAGTTACTCAATGGGGTTGTGCACCCGGTGGAATAAGGCATGACTCTAAACCCTTTATACACCATGCCATTATCGAACAGTTGCTTGAACACCCACCATACCGATTCCATAAAAGTTGGATACAGTGTTTTGTAATCGTTATCAAAGTCGATCCATCGACCCAATCGACCTATGACTTTTCGCCAGTCATCAGCATAGGTCATGACAATCTTTCGACATTCATCATTGTACTTGTCGATACCAATCTTCATCACGTCCTCTTTACTGGTGATCCCCAGCTTCTTGTCGATGATGTGTTCGACCGGCAATCCGTGGGTATCCCAACCGAATCGTCGTTCAACATGATGTCCAGTCATGTGTGCATATCTAGGCACAATATCCTTAACTGTGGATGCCAAAATATGGCCATAATGTGGAGTACCGGTGGCGAATGGCGGGCCGTCGTAAAATGTAAACGGTTTCTTATCCTTATTCTGCTCCAAGGACGTTTGGAAGGCATCAATTTCTTCCCAAAGGCTTAGAACCTGTTCTTCTTCCCCAGGAAAATTCACTATTATGCTTGTTAGTGCTTGTGTTGGACGCTATAATCCACGTACTGATGGTTGACGTTTATATTAATATGGGTGAGGGAAGAAATCAAAAATTTACCAGACCAAAGCTGACTCTTTTTTTGGGGTGCTGTTGACGATTTTTCAGCCATGGTGTGCCGCGCCCGCCTTATTCACACTCTCTTTATGACAAACCCACCACACACTACGGTTGTGTTCCAGAATATACCACAAGGATGGCTGATAGGGATTGATTTACAGTTCTTTGACACAAATCAAGTGTTCCATGGCATCAAACAGATTCCCGATGGTGTTCATTTGGTGCATTGGGGTGCAACACAAGAGTCGGTTCGGACGGGAACGGTGATTGCGGGCGCCGATAGAAAGCTGGTGGTATTACGATGGAATCGAGAATCAGAGGAGATGGAACTCGGACGAAGGGAGGATGTCGGTGATGTAGGGGCCATCTATCAATATATGACGATGGTTCCCGAGACGCCGCACTGGCAAGATATGACCGAGCATATCGGTGAGGCGTTGACGAATCGCATGCCGGCGTTTATTAGTTCTACATCTACAACTCACGACGAGAATGAGATTTTGAAAAACAGTTTGTACAAAAGTGCTGAAAAGCGTGCTCATGGCAGTGGTAAAGATGTTGGGGACGACCAGATCATTCAGGGGCTATTGGAAAAAGATGAGGACCAACTCGATTTCATGGTGATCAGTAAAAAAACATGGCCAGATGGAGCGAGCGGCCGCGTTCTGACAAAGCACTCAATGGACAAGTCATGGTATTTAGAACAGCTTGTCTCTGGAAGCTCATTTTGTGAGACGATACTGGGGGAGTTGGAACTTTCGTTCGTGCTGGTGATATGTTTGGCCAATTACTCCGCCGCGCAACAATGGCTGAAGCTGGTGGAGCTGGTACTTGGATGTTCCGATAGCATTGACCGGCATCCATCCTGGTTTGACCGACTATTTAGCTTGTTGCAACTCCAACTTTCTCAATGTCCAGAGGATTATGTGGAGGCGTTTTTTGAGCCGCATCGACTGGCTAAGGCCGTAGCCTCGTTTGAAATCCATCATCCAGTACCGCGACTGTTCAAACAGAGACTCCAATCGCTTGGCATTGATAGTGACGAGAGCGTTGACGAAGACGAAGACCCGGTCATCGTACCAATGTAATCTCGGGCTGCTTGTAACGGAATTCCACTTGTACCTTATCGTCGCTGGTTGCTGGGACTAGACTGGGCAGCAGCGTGGCGACGCAGTCGCACGCCAGCTGCGGCTGCACCTGGAACACGGTGTGCGGCACTTTTTTCAATTGGCTTTTGAACTGCGATTTGTCCGTTGGGTATGACACGGTCGCCTTTTTACAAGTGGCCGATTTGGCGCGAATCCACAGGCGGTGGTCAAACAGCCGCCATGGCGACCATTCCACGCCGATATCTAGATCCATAGCAACACTATGATAAGGGTTTTGTCGATACAATTTCCATATCCTGTCTCGGCAGTCGACCCGTAGATTTGCCACTGTCTTCACCCCGGCCAAGCCTTGTTCGAGAAACCGTTCAAAATCGGCGAGTTTGTAGTATTGATTGGTGATGGGTATGATGGGCTCGGTCATCTTCATAAACACGAGCGGCTTGATTTCGTCGTCAAGCAGGCGAAATACGCCGCCGTTCACCTCCACTACACCCAGCGAGTCATCAAACCCCGCCATGCCTCCCTGAACCATCTTCATCAGCGTGGCGCTGGATTTAGCTTCCAGCCGTTCACGATCGCGCTGCAGATGGTCCATGTACTCCTCGACGGCGGCAATGTCCACTGGCAGCTCGCCACATTTGGCGAGCCGACGGATGGCATTACGCATCGTGAATTTCGGGTCGTGGTTAGTAGGATCTTCGACCCATTGCACGCCGTTGGACGTACAGACTTCGATGAGCTGCTGCTTGGTGAGATCAAGCACGGGCCGAATGTATCGCACAGGTTGTTCATCCGGCGCCGCAATCACGGGACTGCGATTACTCTGTCGTATACCAGCCAATCCGCGAGGTGCTGAGCCCATTAAGAGCCGCATTACGAATGTTTCCAGTTGGTCGTCTTTGTTGTGTGCCAGCATGAGTTCTGGAGTGCCGCTTTGTTGGCATGCGTGGTGGAATAGCTGCGCTCTTTTGTTCCGAGCTTCGAGCTCGAAGCGACGAGTCGAATAAAACTTGGCCATTGTCAATACTTGGGGGTCGTCGATTCCCATCTTCTGTAACAAAGATTGCACGTGTTGTGCTTCTTGATGTGAGCCGTCGCGGGCTTGATGGTCAATGGTGAACGAGGTCAGATGCACATCTGGCAGGAGCTCTCGGGCCAGATACGCCATGGCCATTGAATCCACACCTCCGCTCACCGCTAGAGAGAGTTTTTGTGTCGGGGATGTGAGTAGCCGGTTACATGCTTCGGTGAACAGCTGTGCCATGCCGATCTGTCTATGAGGTCCGAGTCGGTGAAATTTCGACACCATCCCAACTTTACCTACGACAAACAACAACCACGATGCAGGTGGTAGGTGCGAAAATTATAGACTAGGCTAACTGAATCAGCTACCGCCAGGACAGAAAGGAGAGATTGATGTTGCATGGGTAGATCAGAACCGAATCAACCAATTTTCCAAACTCAACAGCCGGATCCAGGTGCTCGAAGATGAATTAAAAAAACAGCAAGGCGAGAAGGAGTACCTGGACGACGTGTCCATGGAATTGGAGCTTGTCGATGAAGAAGAGATGGTTCAGTATGTGTATTTGCTCTAATGATCAGATGCTAACACAGAAAAAGGTATAAAATTGGCGACACATTTGTGTTTTTGCCGCAGCCTGAAGTGCTTGAACGGCTCGAAGAAGACTCCGGCAAGATCAATCAACTGGTCGAAAACACCGAAAAGGAAATCAGCAACACAAATGCCAAGATGGATGAACTGAGAAAAGAGCTATATGCCAAGTTTGGTAATTCCATCAACCTTGAGCGGTAGAGATGATGATTGTACGATAAAACGAATGTAATAAATAAAATAATCTGCAATACAGCAAATTGGAATGAACTATAACCTATATAAATATTAAACGAATGGAAGAGACGGTGGATTACTCGCCGCCATTGGCACCTAGTAAAGTTAGCACATCACATTGGCCTCATCACATACTGACAACCTGGTCTTCTTCGATGACGAAGGGATATTGTTTGCCACTGGTGGATTGTTCTTCCTTGAGCTTGTCCACCACAGATTCTGGTGCTGAGAAGGAGAATCCTCTATTATATGGTTAGTTATAGCTTCAACAAAAACATACTTCAATACAGTATTGTATTCATGGGTGATATATGCTCCAACGTCCTTGAGCTTGGATTCCAATGAGCTCACAATGCTGATCTCATGTTAGCCATTTCCAAAGCGCATGTACATACCCTTGTGGGGTCTCCAAGTTTTCAAACATGATAATATATTTGGATAATCCCGACTTCTTGGCAGCTGCGGTATTCTCGGTTAGTGACTATGCTTTTATTAATGAAGGGTGCATTGATATTGAACAGGGATATCCCTGATAATTAATACATTGCACAAGGAGGTCACCGATCAAAAAATTAACATACAATCGTCAGTAGCGGCCATCGCAGTGGCTGCAAGCGCAGCAGTTACACATGTCACGGAAGAAATTTTCATGTTGCTTTATTAGATCGGTTGTAAAAGTATAATCGGATGACACTGATATAAGATAAAGTGGTGATATCAGATAGCGAAGGAGCAAACGCAAGCCGCCCTCGCCACTGGTGTTGGGACCGGTTGCCATGGTGATGAGGTTCTTACCAGAGCTATAGCGTCGGTTCACCGGTCGCATCTACCCCAATAGCTATCATACTGGGACCACGATCGAAATTCTAATCAGTCACCGGAGAACCGGGGAATTGCAAGTGAAAAATCTCTGTTTGCTGATCCATTGGTTATATCGATTGCATAATCCCTTGTGCTACAGAGGCTGAGGCTCGTGCCCCCTGCCGACGCCGCAACGCTGCAGGTGGACTATTCCATCGCGATCAATGCTGATTACGACCCCGTACTTGAAACTTGCTTCGGCAGTCTAATAGGTACCGGGAGGTTCTCATCGTTAGTATAATTGCGATCAACTTGTCTGAGGTGCTATGTGTTTGAAGGAGAAGAGATACCATCGGAAGATCTCTGTGTTTCATGATCGTACCCTAAGCACGATGGCATGCAAATAAGCTTATCTAGATCGCAAATCATCCGTATACTCGTACTGAGACCTTGAGTCTGCTCGGGTATGGATCGATGTGTGGGATTTGAGAGGGAGGGGGTAAGTTAAGCCCTGCGCATGGCGGCTGCGGCGGCTCTTCGGTGAAACATCGCCAATCAAAGAATGGAGCTGCTGTATCACGACCACAGAGCCCAAATGGCAACATATCGTTGACGATGATGATCGAGTGCAGGTGTCTCGGTACAGAGAACGATGTGCCCGGTGGTCGGCGCTGCATGCCCATAATCCATACACGGGAAGCGACTTCCGACTGTGTATTGATCATCCATCATATTCAAGATCCATCATTTTTCGTTGAATGAGGTTCTCTGCTCGTCCTTTGACTGTAATTATAATAGGCAAAACACGGAAGGATCGATGCGGTGGGCTATGTTCAACGGCATGAAAAAAAAAACTCGATCAATTGATTCGCTCGTTGTTCGTTGTACCCTCTCTCTCTCAAGCATTGTCCTGGATCGAGCTGTACTGACTCTGAGGAACCTCGATGTACGGTATTTTTGGTACAGACAGGGACAGGGCGGCCACTCGCTCAAGACAGATTGTGGGATTTGAATTTACCAGCAGGGGCGATGGAGTACCATCTGGACCAATTGGTGCTAACTGAGACGGCCTGCCTACTTGAGATCTCTAAATCGGTAGACGTGCGACCGTTTCTCGATCTATAGGTCGGTATTCGATCTGATCGGGAGATGATGGATCGGCGGGGTTGTACCCCTGTGTAGCAGCCGATCAATGTTCAAGTGGCATCTGATTGTACATGCCGATAAACATCAAACTGCCAAAACAAGGCCACCAATTCCGTCAGTGTTCGTGATCAGAATGATTGCCAATTCTCGATTGTCGACGAGGAGATACACCGTCATCAGGCGGGATGAGTCAAGGATCAGCCGTCGAGAGTCATTTTATGACCATTTGATATGGGGATTTTGGTCTATAGGGTGCCAAACACATACCTGCGAATAAAAGCTGTAGTAACAATTTTGGAGTTCTCCATGCCGGATGTGGATCATTCAAGACCCGGGGGCTCTAGAATGCACCGCAAAAAGAAACAGTATCGACGGCCGTCCGCCATTGTCAATGCCCCCTTCTCCTCCTCCGTATCATAATGAACATTCAGCTCACAGAATTACGTCAGCCGTCAAAGAACCGCATATAGCATCTCCCATGTGCCGTGTCAATTAGGGCACCCGCAATCGAGCAGACTAGTGCTTGCATCTTCCCCCTCGAACCGGATCTTGATGCAGCGCATGATCCTTGATCATGCGCAGATCTGAATCTCACAGATAGGTGCAATTGCTCGGCATGTCACTCTGCAGCATGCCGTGGCAGGGCCAGCACGCGCACCGATTTGGCTCTCCGCATGGTATGAATAAGAACTTTTTACCAATATGCTGGCAATCGACGACCTCTCTCAGTCAATATCGATTATCAGGTAATTAATTAAAATATTGGTCCCTAGATTTGAGAGATCCCTCGAAGAACCAGTCGCGTTCCCATCCAAACCAAATGATCATGCCAACGGACGCGTGTTCGACAAGTGAGATATTCAAAGACATGGCTCAATAAAGACAGAACGTAATTTCCTGTTTAGGCGAATCTGTGTTCACAGCTGTGCAGCTGGCTGCCGTTTCAGGCGGTGGGACCTGTAGGTTTACCCGTGCACGGCATAACCAATCAAACACTGACACAAAACCAACGTGATGCAATGGCACTAACTGCAGTCGTCTTAAAACCAGGCAACATAAGAATGTCGTCTCTCTGGCTTAAACTCCTCTTTGTAACTGCTGAAGGAAGAAGAGGCGCCTTAAGGAGATGACGAGTCTTACGGCATAAATCTGCCCCGACTTTCCGCCCACACGGCTGGAGTTGACGTCCCAACCCGCACCTCCCCACGGGATGCTGCCGCATTGGAATTTCAAATCCTGCCTTGTCTTCCTGCCTGTAACCCTTCGACTTCGCTTTACCCATAATGACCGCAGAAACGAAAAAAATTGCCATCATTGGCGCAGGACCCGTAGGCTGCGCATTTGCAGTTCAGCTTGTCAAGGCCGGACACGATGTCACAATCGTAGGTCGTGGCCAGCGACTCGCAAATATCGAGGAAAACGGTGGCGTCCTGACAAAGAAATCAGAGAAGGCGACAGAAATCTCAAAGACTCCCGTGAAGGCCGTAGGATCCCTCGATACTGCACAGCCCTGGGACTTAATCCTCCTTACCATCACTGAGCACCAGTTTGACGAGCCATTGTTCGCTAGGCTCAAGGCCTGTCCAAAAGCAACAGAGATCCTATTCATGATTAATACTTTCGCAGCGCTAGACAAGTACTTCGACGTCTTGGGAAAGGAACGCTGTATTATGGGATTCCCGGCGATCTTGGCATCCTTCTACGATGGAGCATTGGTGCACCAATTCTTCGGTTTCGGCCAAAGCACCATCGTCTCATCACCCGAATGGCGGTCCATCTTCTCCTCCGCGGAAATCACGTGTGTCCACGAACCTGATATGCAAAGCTGGCTACGCACACATGCCGCCATCGTCATTGGTTTTATGAGCTCGGCTGTTGCCGCTGCCAAGAGGAAATCCGGAGTAACGTGGGCGGAAGCGCAGCTCAGTGCCGGCGCTGCTAGGGAAGCGTGTGTGCTGGTCAAGAAACTTGGGAATGATATCACGCCCAAGTTTATATACTATCTTGTTGTTGCAGCACCGAGCTTCGTGCTCACTGGGATGCTTTGGTGTTTGACGAGAGTACCTAGTATCCGCAATAACCCACAAGTACGGCCGAACTGGGAACGGGAGATGCTTGGGTTGGCGGAAAGTATGATTGAAGCAGCGCCTTCGGGTGACGACGTACGACTGGTTAGCCAGCTAAAGTCGAGGTATGAGTGAAAGATATATAGGCAAAATTAAATATGATCTCTACTAAAGACATTATTGACTTTGATGAGGCTGAGTGGCTGTTTGTAGAGGCATTTGAATATACGCGTAGGACAACTTTATCATGCCCATAGAACAGCCTTTCACCATGCGGCGTAAAACCGAGCGCAAGTTTGCTCACTTTTACCACCACGAGTTCTGGCCAATGAAACTCCATACACCTTAAGCCTGCAGAATCTGAAATTCACTTTATGCCATATTCGAATAATTGTTATGAGTCATAACTAACTTTGAAGTCGTAGAAGCGTTATTGCGGCGTAGAAAATACATAGTTTACCAGACGACACTTATCGCACAACCAATTAGCCAAAACACAAGTTATCAAGGAGAGAACAGAAAGCCATAGGGGTGTGGAATTATATAGTTATGAAAACTAAAGTTCTAATCGTGACCGCAAATTCTACAATTTGGTCAAAGTCTTCAGCTTCACTACGGGTTTTTCGCTTCTCAGCTTTTATTATTATTATTTTTTTTTTTTTTT